>BMAU01000811.1:1640000-1887472 GCA_019973935.1 Trichonephila clavipes | reverse complement strand
GCCCCTGAGTCACACCTTGAACGCCAAGATTAATTTGAGGCAAAGAACCACTAAGAGCCATTTTGAATAATAATAATATTTTATTTATTATTATAATTTTCTCAAAATCTCTGATAACATAATACGATAATGTTACGTCTCTTAAAGGAATTTGCCTTTATATTAAATTAAATTACTAAGAATACAATTAATTAATAATCTAGCTCAAACTCAAGTAAGGTTTACCGAAATAAGAGATCCGAGAAACACACGTATTCGAATTCTTAACTTTCATTAACTTTAACTAAGTCGCTCAAACTGACGCTTACTTTAAGCGTACGTGAATTATATTTACCGCTGGCTTATATCAGCTTTCTGGTACGTCTCGCAGCACAACGTCTTCACGAATCTAATCTCCTTGAATCTTCTAGTAATGCGTTTAAAGTTACTGGCTCAATAGCCTACCATCATCTCTCTTGCTATCTCGCCACGCTCGACTTAAATATCTTATCTAATTTAAATATCCCGTACCTCTTTTTGGAGTTTATTGGAAATAAACGCGAATTTATATTCCCCAGAAAGACGCCTAAGAAGATTAGTGGAAAGGTTCCGTACAGATTCGTCACAACTTGATTCAAATATCAAATACACTAATGACAAATAGTATCTATATGTCTACGTCAAACAAAAGGGATTTTCCTTTAATATTAAATTAAATTACGAAATATGAAATTAATCAATAACTACGCACTATATCAAAAAGGTTTACCGGAATAGGAGGTCTGAGAAATGCACATAACTTGAATTATTAGCTTTCCCTAACTTAAACTAATTTTATTAAACTAACGCTTGTTGTAAGCGGTATTAAACTAGACTATATCACCTGGTAGTATTTTGATCTCTTCATAGGTATATTAACCTCCTAAGGTTCCTTCGTTGAGTACTAGCAGCAATGCTTCACTATTGTAATCCAATTGAATCCTATAAACGTTGTCACTAATGCTGCTTGTTCAATTGCCTTCATCTTCGCTAACTTACAACGCTCTCCTTAAATACCTTATCTACTTTACATATCCCGTTTTCTCCTTTTAGAGTTGATTGGAAATATACGCGAATTTACAATCTTCAAAGACGCCTAAGAATATTAGTGGAAAGGTGCCGTACAGATTCGTCACAAATATAAAATTAAAATACATATATATAGAAACGGTCAAAAATATAAGACATTATTGTTAAATTACACGTGAGCAATATTAGCTATTTAGTACTAAAGCCGGCATGGAGAAAAGTTCTGAAAAAATTCCCCTAAAATGGAATTTCGAAAGGAAACATGTAATCAGATATTTAATGAAACACTCGATCAACTTGAAACATTGCACAACTTTCGTCAAAGCACTTTTTAAAATTCTTTTTCTCATGAAGAATACCTTATGAACCTACTCTTAAAGTAATATAATTATGGCTTAAAAATGTTTCGGCACCAGAAATTGTAAAGATCATTGAAATTAATTCGAGGACGATTAAAACTCTGAGATTCAAATTATAGGTTTTTGTTAACTGTTAGAAAAACTAACGGAATTGAAAGTAAAGATATTATACTTGAGACTGAAGAGTCGAAACATGGATGTATAGAATATGGAAGCCATATATAAAGTATATAATTTCTAGGTTTTGTTCTTGTGGTGCCGTGGTGTATACAGACTATTATTATTGGAGGGGTTATATATTTGAAAAAACGTAGACGAAAGCCCGAAACGTAATCTTAATGCCAAAAACTAATAATGTCTATATAGGAGAGTTTTGAACCTCCAAACCCCACCCTTGTGTACACCACTCTTTTGGTGAGAACTTTGTCACAGAAGATACATCTGGTTTCTCTTGGTAGAAGAAATAAAGAAATTTTAAAACAGTTGATAAAAAATATGTTTATAAAGAATCCTTTATTCATTCTTATTGCTGGAGCGTCTATAATGATCTAAGCAAATAGTTTAGCAATGAAATTAAGAGTTTTTTATCATTATACATTTTAAAGACCTTAAAAACCTTTTTTGTGTGTAATGGAATTCATAATAACACCTATGAGGGAATAGAGAAATCATAAAGAATTAAGCGTATTTTCTTTTATACGGTTTTAATGTTTGACGTCTTTTTTGGGGGGGAGAGGAAATTTTTCAAAGGATTTCAATACCCCATTTTAATACTAAATAGCCAATAGTTAGCCAATCTCACAATATAACTTTTTCTCTAACTAAAATATGAAACTAAAATTACACTATATACAGCGATTTTTGGGTTAATCTCCGGGATCGCAAGGATGGTAGAAAAACACGGATAATCCGAAAACTCCTTTTTATTAAAGAAAAAGAAAACATCAGTACAAAAATATAAAGTTGCTTATGTTTGCATAACATAAAAGTAGGAGTTTTTTCCTTTGAAGATCAAGAAATTTTTGACGCAGTTAAGCCATAGTTGGCTCTCTTGCACCATAGAATCCTCCAAATAACTCACTTACTCATTTCCTTTTAATATTCATTGCTTAAAAGGGACTGTAATGCGTCTTTGTTTCTGCTCATCTTTTATCGTATACCGACACATGTCTCACGAACCACAGCACTGTTACTTTAATCAACTCCCTTTTATCCTATTATATCTATATAATCTAACGAATAATATATTATAATCTCAGGAATTTTCCGCAGATTGTGGAACCGTTTAATGAAAAATTGTATTTTTCTCATTTAGAACGTCTTCTACATTAGTACTATCCTTACTATTAGTGAATATAACGATGCATCTGTCAAATATTGGAAGGAAGGCTGAAGCCAATTTTTAAAAATTTTATTCATTAAGATTTCTAAAACCTTCGAATTCTTTTGCTTGTTTAAGAATACTGTCATAATTTTCTTTGTGAATATTTGAAGCTATATGATCTTTCTCCACGATCATGATAAGGTAGAGATGATTTTACCTTTGACCAAGTTGCAA
The DNA here is from genome assembly GCA_019973935.1 of Trichonephila clavipes. Classification (NCBI taxonomy): domain Eukaryota; kingdom Metazoa; phylum Arthropoda; class Arachnida; order Araneae; family Nephilidae; genus Trichonephila; species Trichonephila clavipes. Next base: position 1,884,508 of record BMAU01000811.1, on the reverse strand, counting down.
ATTTTCCTTATATTGTATCCAATAACAAATGTTGCTTCCAAAAATTTGCTAGCGTTATTACTTCATGAATCAAATGTTTCAAAGGTTCAGATCTGTAGTGTCATTTCATTGCTATTATAACACCTTGATCCACAGGCTGTATCGCTACTGTAACATTTTTTTTTTATTAAAAACATTTATAAAATCCCCGTGAACCACAAAGTACCATACAAGGCTCACAGAAGTAAGTATTAATCACGCATTACAAAGCAAGAAGGGAAAACAATTTTTTGCTTAGGTTATGAAGGATTACAAATATTTACTACAAATTCGCACAGAACTTTTTAAAATCACTACTGGTGGAAATAAGTTGGTGAAAATTCGGAGGCCAATTTATATTAAATTCCTTTGAGAACCAGTTTTAGGACCTTTTTTTCTCTGATAAACTTGGAACACAGAAGAAGCACATGTTCTTTATTTTCCTCACCATCAGTATTACAATCATAGGAAGATGACTGAACTAAATTAAATTTGTTCAAGTAGTTTTTAAATTTACCATGCCAGTGAGAAATTGGGTTATTTTGTAATTAGTATAAAATAATGGTATGACAGACTCTTATTATTGGTTGGAAGAATTTCTTTGTTAAGCTCCCTTTTTATTTGAAATAAGATAATCTTGGTTCTAAGACTTGGTTCTTTCTTTCGTAGTCTTCTTGTAAAATGATTTAGGAATATTAACGGCAATGTAGATTTCGCGCTTGGTGGCAGCCTTAACAAGTCAATCGGCTTACTTATTTCCAAGAACTCCCGTGTGTCCGCGAACAAATGCAAACACTATCGAGGTGTTTTTATCTTTTAGACTATAAAGTCTCTTTTGGATCTCGACGATTATGTTGTTAGACGAAGAAATGCACCTTAGAGAATCCAAGGAGGAAGGATAATCGGTACAAATGAGATAGTCTGAGAAGACTCTATTTTGTTCAGTGATTCATTTAATGGCAAAGTTTAAACAAAAAAGACCAGAGCTACAAAAAGTGTGCATTCATCACGAATTCTAACTTGAAAGTCCTCGGATTCAATAACACTCCTGAAGACAACAAACGCAAAACCAACTCAACAAACCAAAAACCGTAACCATATAGGCGTATACCAATCGCTGCACGTAATTTTGACGCCCAGTTTCCTCCCCAGAAGGAGGCACCTGAGCTCTGATGACGCAAACCTGTGCTAGGATTTAATTTTGCCAAGAGCACCCGAGCCAAACAGACACTCTAGGGATTTTTTACATGCCGCATAATCATATATATATATATATAAAGCAACATTAATTTAATTGACGTTAAATGTTTTTTTTCGATTATCCTTCACCGTTAAAATTTCTTCACTACGCTTTTTTGAATAATTATGTAAGCATATGTTCCAGAATGTATTGAATACATTTTTTTAAGTATGAAAACGCAGGTGTGTTACAGTTTACACAAGGTGAATGAAACGAACGCGAGACATTCTACAACTCATGTAATTCCTAATATGTTTCTGTTATGCTTGTAAACAAGATAATTGGCAATCAACTTTAAGAAATCTTGATTCGAATGTTTTCGATATTGACAAATTAAAAATGAAATATTGCGTTGAAAGGACTTTCATGACAATATTTACGGGCATTTTTAAATATCTTCTGTCCAAAAGTCTCAAATGTTTTGTGTCCTGAATTTTCTGAATTGAAATTGATCTCTTTATCTAAAACAATTATATTTTTGCAATAGTGGAGCATTAATATATATTATGCACACAATAACCTGTGCTACATACATTAAAACTTTATATTCTTCTGTTGAGATATCCTGTAATTTATTTGAAATGTTTAATATTTCGTTGAAATCCTTGACATCTATACTTGAACATTAAATATCTCTCCTGAATGATTTGAAATTAAATTTTTCAGTGAAATAGTACCACATTTATCCGAGTGCAAAGATAGCACGCTTTTAACGCGCAATTATTTTTCAGCTTGCAAAATTTTTCCTACATTACAATTTTCAAGAATCTTTTCCCAAGATTGAATAGCCATAAAATGACGAGGAACAGAATCAATAGAGCAGATTTCTTCAAAATATTTACCGTCTTAAGAATATTTAGCAATTCACTTCAACATGTTAATCTATTTGTTATCTCATTCAAATAGGATGGACTACCTGGAAAATGTAAGGATAGGTATTTTATGAGAAGAACAGTTGGGTATACATAACAATAACGAGGCATTACTATAAAATGTGTGGAGTCTTAGATTATATGTTATTAATAAACTTTAATATTTTTAAGATAGTAGGATTTGATAGAATAAAAAACAAACAAATTTAAACACTATAATTTCTCATATAAAACAAAATATCTTAATTTACAAATAATTAGGTGTTGTTGGCATAAATGTATGAGTTTGTTATACTGTGGCTACAAAGCTAAAAATAAATTCAATAATGACCCAAGAATAAAATTATACAATAATATATAAATATCGTATCTTTCTTTATATTCAATGGTAATTGCTGATGTTACGCTCACTACATTTCATATATTAAAAAGCGTGGTAACGTAAAGCACTATATCACAACCTTTAATGGAAGTAATGGTCAAACCAGGAAAAAAAATCTTCCCTCCTTTGGTCACGTGATTTTTTAAAAGAGAGAGAGGAGGGGGGGGTCGTCGTGTTTTGTAGAATCCAGACGGCCTTGATATGACCCACAAAAGTATCCTTCTTTGTATGCATCGATCGCAGATATTTAGAATTCATCTTCCTTTTAAGTGTCTCACCCTAATCTCTAGAACCATTCATTATGAAAGGTTCGTTTCCTTGCTTATAATTCAGGAGGGTGAAATTTACCGCTAATCAATTCGTCATCAGATGGTTTCAAACTTTCATATGGATGTGAAAGGTTATTTAAAAGCAATACTCCTTTCTGGGTTAATCCTTTTGCTTGTGTTTCTTGACTTCAGGAACAAAATGTTCATGAAACCATGAACTACCCCTTATCATCCATATCCCCTTTGATCAAAATAAACAGCCAGTAATTCTTTTTTTTGTTCGGTTACTTTAAACAAGTGGAGTTTCGTAGACTTTCCGCGCGCGCGAACATTATGAAATACATTTTATGGACATTTGAAGTATTTCCGCAGCCCATTATGGCAATGCGCTCCTCAGATGATTTATGACTTCGAGTTGACTTTTCTTGCCGTGAAACGAGTGTTTTTGTTCGGAGGCATTTCCAATACAATCCTACCTCATCAGTATTATAAAGTTGATCGGGAATCAAGCTTTTTTCGTCAGTAAATTTAAGAAATTTTGCACAATTCTTTTTCCAGAAAACATATCCGTACCTAGATGTTCTCCTTCAATATTTAACTGCCGAATCACATAGCGTCGCTTGAATCGACTGGGCCAATCAGATGAAAATCCAAGAACCAAGTACAACAAGAATAAAAATCTCGATTATTTAGAATTCATGGCACACGCGAAATATATGTTTAACTTCTGCACTTTTGAATTAAAATGCTATAGTAGAACAAAATCTAGATCTTGTATCTTGTTTTTAGACTTCCCAGCTACGAAAGTGCAGAATCATCGCTACAATCTCTCATGAAAATAATAAGCTTTTTTTTCTAGATCTTTTATTATATTTTAGCTCTAATAATAAATATAAATTTTGACTGGTAACCCTAAGCGTCATTATGCTTCTCTAACTTCAGGGTACTTTAATGATTCCCGCCACACAGCTGTGAATCGGCTTCTTTGTGGAAATAATCACCACTCGTGCAAAGACACCTGTGAAACTTTAAATTATTGCATAATACCATCTTAAATTACCCCCGCAACCTTTGACACCACGAGGGACTCTTTTCCCCGCCGACTAACAGGATGTAACTGGAAGCTAAGAGGCTGGTCGCTTATCCCCGAAGCAAAGAGAGGGGAGAAGATTTGAAACCTTCGAAGTGAGAGCGGACCCCGAAAGAGAATTCCTCTCTCACAAATCACATCATTTGAACTCTAATAATCTTTTAATAAGTTTAATAACTTCAATGTATTATCTGTAAACAATAGCTGTGACGTAAATAAACTAAATATTTAAATTAATCAATATCACGCTACCCATTATTTATACCAAATGTCACAGTACCTCTTTTCTACAGATCATCGCAGTTTGTTTCTATTGTAGTTATGATTTATACATTCAACTTAAATTTGAGGCAAAAAAAAAAAGGAAAAAATAAATCTTTGCGAAACTAAACCCAATCTTATCTTGAGGAAGCCCATTTCTGTTATCTCTGGTACATACTATCTTTAAAGCCAAGTATGTCAAATAAGTTTTTTTAAAAAAGGTATTATAAAACGTACATAAAAAAAAAAAAAAAATTAGGTAAGTCTTACAACTTTATATGAGCCAGAATAAATTCTTACTTTAGAATTCTCAAATGAAGGATTAGAATTGTCAAAAAATCTGGATGAATATATTTAACGTACAAAGATCCATCAACAAAGCGCTCTGAGGAATGTTAGAAAAAATTGATAAAATACTTAGCTCCTCATTTTGAAGTTAAAATGCCTTTAGACTCGTTGATGACTAGAAACACGTTGTTTGTTTGACGAGACATATTTCCAATTGTGTCGGGTAAATGGATGCATACGGGTACGGATAAAACTTCATATCTACATGTCAACAGGGGACTGTTTAAGGGGTGCTGGAAAGCTTAAATTTTATTTTTTTTTGACAATTTGAGATTTTTACATTTTCAAATTGTACAGAGCCTTTGTATAGAATTGTATTTAACCTTTCTAAAAATACCTTACTTTAACTTCTAGGGTAATTAGAAGCCCTTAAAATCTATTTTTAAATAATCGTTGAAACTGGGTCACGCCCATTTGAAAGACGAAAATTGTAAACAAAGTACTTTGTTTTTGCTTAAAAGTTTAACGTCTGATACAAAGTAAAACCTATATCTTTTGTTGTAAATTGAGCCTTTATTCCTAGCCGATTAGAAGTTTCACCGCGTATACATTAAAATCAATTCATCTCAAAATGTAAATTTTGATGTTCGATGTACCTTTTCTGAGAAACTACTGTTCACAGGTTTGTAAATTTTCTATGATATATTTATAATGATGTCTAATATATAGTAAAATAAGCTTTTTGGGAAACACTCAAAAATTTATTTTTTACAAATTTTTTATGTGAAAAATGGGTCAAATTTCGCAATGTTTGATAAATTATTTCATAAATTATTAAAAAATTCAAAATTAGCTAAAAGCTCATTTATGTATGTAGGAGTTTCCCTTTGAAACATTTGTTAAAAGGTTGAGTCATATCATTTTCAGAGGACCATAAATCTCAATTGTATTTATTACTGCATTCCGAAGCAGCGCCATCTAGTGAGCTTTCGTAGCTCCGGCTTGAATAATTTTTCGGCAGAGGCCAACTAACCACTGCTCGTTCAACACGTCGCGTCTTTACCGCATTTCCGCGCCCAACGCGGCACCACCAGTCCTAACATCCAAGAATGAGAAAGGTTTATTTCCCCGTCTTCTAAAGGTATTACTCAACTTTTAATTAACAATTCCTGCATGTCTTTCTCTTTGTAATTATCTTTTTTTGTAAATATTTTCCTTTAACTTTGAATGAATTCTCTTTTTTACTTAAAAGAAGTATTTGTGTTTAAATGACTTAGATTCACATATAATACATCACTCACCCTTAAATACTTACCCCTAGACAAGCCACCTCGCCAATCTAAAATCCCGCCTTCTGAAGAGTCTGATTTTTATTCGAAGTTTTATTCGGACTCCCACATGTATAATGAGAAAGGTGTACTTTAATTGTATGAAAAATTTCAAGCATGTACATATAACAAATTTTGAGAAAAAGTACATCCAAAACAACCAATTTAACATTGTCAGTATATATATGTGGGAGTCCGAATAAATCTTCGAATAAGAATCAGACTCTTCAGAAGGCGGGATTTTAGATTGGCGAGGTTGTTTGTCTAGGGGTAAGTATTTAAGGGTGAGTGATGAATTATTAATTTAATCTAAGTCATTTAAACACAAATACTTCAAAGTAAAAGAGAATTTATTTAAAGTTAAAGGGAAATATTTACAAAAGGGGATATTTACAAAGAGAAAGAAATGCAGGAATTAGATTAATTAAAAGTTGAGTTATACCTTTAGAAGACGGGGAAATAAACCTTTCTCATTCTTGGATGTTAGGACTGGCGGTGCCGCGTTGGGCGCGGAAATGCGGTAAAGACGCGACGCGTTGAACGAGCAGTGGTTAGTAGGCCTCTGCCGAAAAATTATTCAAGCCGGAGCTACGAAAGCTCACTAGATGGCGCTTCTTCGGAATGCAGTAATAAATAAAATTGAGATTTATGGTCCTTTGAAAAGGATATGACTCAACCTTTTAACAAATGTTTCAAAGGGAAAATCCTACAGAATCACCCTCTCCTGACAGAGCTGGTCTCTCAGCTCTTACAAAATGTGGAGAGGTAAAGTACTTTAAATACAAACTATTTTTAGTTACAACTATAAATTGGATGATTATTGGAATGTGAATGTAATAAAGACAAATAATACGATTCTTAAAGATAATAAAATAAAATATTACAGATGAAAAGATGTATACCTAATATTCACAATTCCGGACCTAAAATAAAGCATATAAAAACAAAATATTCTATGTTGTGATCTACACAATTAACTAAACCATAAAAAATCCTTCGCATCAATAGAAAGATAATGAATAATACGAAAATATAATAAATATTACAAGTGAATATAAAATGATTTATGGAAACGAGTGTTACCATAGAACATCTATTAATTTCTCAAGAGGGATATGAGAAAAATTAAAAATAATAACAAATATAAAAAAATTCAATTAAGCATAAAAATGTTTCATCAAATCAGCTGAGGTGGTGGTTGAGTTCGGTCCATCGTGCTGACCAACCTTTCCCACTTCATACCTATCCTTGGAATTAACTTTTGTTACTGGAGGGTAAAGGACCAATGAAGTCAACATGGTACGTACTTAAAGGAATGCTTTCCTTAGAAATAGGATTCAAAAACCCTTCCTTTTTGCCAGTTTTCTTATTAGCTAAGATACATGGAACACAATTAACTATTACTTTTTTAACGACGTTGGATAAATTTGGGATAAAAAAATTCCTGTTTCACAATTTCTTCTGTTTTTCCTACTGAGAAATGACCATTTTCGTGAATCAATTTAATTAGTTCAGCTTGCATTGCTTTAGGTGTTACAATTAATTCTCGACCATTTAAGTACTTGTAGAGTATACCATTGTGTAGAGTATACCAGTATACTCTAGAAGTGATTTCAATGTTTGGATGTTGTCATCTTCCTCTTGTGCTTTTTTAAGCTTTGAAGTTAATGTATCATTGCATACGATCATTACGGGATATAGGCTAAGAGCATCAACGTGCTTCATACGACTTCCAGCTCTGTGCTCTATTTCATAATCGAATTCTAATTGAAGTGCCCATCTGGCTATGCGAGTAATTAGCTCCTTTTTTTTTGCATAGTCTTCTGAAATGCTGAACAGTCAGTTACTATTTTAAAGTGTTGTCCTAAAAGATAAACACGAAACTTCTTTAATGCGTTGATAATTGCTAGTACCTCTAATTCGTAGTTGTCATACTTTTCTTCTGCTGTATTTGTCTTTTTCGACATGTAGTAAACGGGATGTAACTTTCCATCTTCTGCTTCTTGTAACAAAATTGCGCCGTACCCTTGTTTACAGGCGTCTGTATGCAGTTCTGTTTTTCTTCCATACTTGTAAAGGTGCAAGACTGGGCCTTCGGACAGGATTTTCTTCAATTTTTCAAATGCTTCTTTTTGTTGAATCCCGAAAACAAAGAGGTTTTCTTTTCTTGTTAAATCGCTAAGTGGTTTAGCTATCTTTGAATAATCCTTGATGTACTTGCGGAAATATCCAGTTAAACCAAGAAAACTTTGTACTTGTTTTATTGTTGTTGGTTCTGGAAATTTTCGGACAGCTAGTGTCTTCGTAGGAGATGGTTTAATAGTTCCGCTTTCTACAATGTGACCTAGAAATTCAATTTTCTTTTTTAAGAATTGGCACTTCTTGAACTTAATTTCTAATCCGTATTTCTTTGCGACTTCAAAATAATTTTAAGTTTTTCGAGACCTTCCTGTTCGTTTTTCGCTGGAATGACGAGATCATCTAAATAACTGATTACAATTCCTTTCCGAGTAAGATCTCTAAATATACTTGATACGTAGCGTTGGAAAACTCCTGGACTTGTGCTTAGTCCGAAAGGAACTTTGTTGAATTCAAATTGTCCATCTGGGACGATAAAGGATGTATACTTCCTGCAATGTTCGTCAACATCGACGTGAAAGAAACCATTGCGTAAATCTAATGTAGAATATACCTTGCTTCTTGTAAAGTGTCTAAAACATCTTCGATGATAGGTAACGGAAATTTATCTTTCACAAGCTTCTGATTCAATTTTCTGTAGTCAATGCACATTCTCGAAGATCCATCTTTCTTTTTTACCATTACGATTGGACTTGCATATTCCGCAGAACTCGGACGTATAATGCCTTCGTTGAGCCATTCTTCTATCTGTTTGTTTACTTCTTGTCTTTCTGTGAAAGCTAGTCGACGAGGGTGTTGACAGACTGGTTCTTCGTCTTTTAAAATAATTCTCATTGTGACGTCGGTAGATGCTGTTTTTTCTGGCTTGTAGTCTTGAATCAACTTTTCAAGTTCCTTCTTGATTTGACGATTTTCAACATGACGTAGGTCTAGTTCTTCTTGAAGATTTTCAGCAGATATTTGCATAAGCTCTGTGCATGATTCTCATATTTGTTGAATTTAACTCCTTCTTTAGTAAAACTTATCGATGCTTGTTCCAAAAGATCTGATCCAATAACTGCTTCGAATTTTAATTTATCAGTCGGTACAACATGCCAAGTTAACGAGTAATTTTCATCATCTATTTTGAACTTATGTTAAAAGGAACCGATAGTTGTCACTTGTGCTTCACCAATACCTGTGAGAAGCATCTTGTTCTTCGATAATTTTGTTGGATCCATTATTCTTCTGCTTGTGTTTTCTCGAAGCAAACTTACGGTACTACCACTGTCTATGAGCGCCGTGATTTTCACCTTTCCAAAAAATATCTCTTTAGTACGTAAACCTTCCTTAACGATGAGTGTGCAAGTTTCGTTTGGAGGTTCTTTGAATTTCTGCGATTTTGAATAGTTCGTCTGAGCATATGCTTGGAAACATTGTGATTTGAGTGTTTCTCGTAATTTTTGTTGTAATACCCTTTCTGCGCGCTGTCTTGATATCTTTGAACAGATTCGTACTTGGTGACAGGGGCTTCGTAATGTTTGTTGTAATTCGTTGACGCTGGAAACTTCTTATCTTTCCTGTTATACTCAATTTTCCTGGTGCTTCATACCTGCGATTCTTTTCTGTGAATATGAATTCTTGTTTCTTCACAAATGGACTGCTAGATTTTTGTTTCAGAGTCCTTTTAAAGTCTTCTCGAATTCTTCTAGTTTTTCTGCTAATTGAACAGGGGAGTTCATATTTGCCCATTCATCAAGATAATATTCTTTAAATTCAAAAGGAGTTTTTCGTTTGAGTTGATCTGTTATGATTAGATCTGATAACTTTTTGAAAGTATCTATCTTCAATCCATCTATCCATCCGTTGAAGTAAGTGTTTAACTCATGGTAAAAATCAATCCATGTTCTTTCAGGTGCTTTTTGGTGAGTGACAAATAGTTGTCGAAACTTTTCTGGAGTTAGTTTAAAGCGTTTCAGCAGTAAATCTTTAACGTGTTCGTAAGAGTTAGCTTTATCGTCAGGCTCTCTCGCTATGATGTGAGATACTTCCGTCGGTAACAAGCCTAACAGATGAGAAACCCAGTTTTCTTGATCAATATTTAATCTCTGCGCTTGACGTTCAAATAATTTTAGATAAAGACTGATGTCTTCTTTCAAATAAAAACGATGTATAAACTTTGAAACTTCTTTGACGAGAAATTTAGAGAGTATCACTTTCTTTGGATGTATCAGCGCCTAACTTGGATTGGGTTTGGATTCTTAACTTTTCCAACTCAAATTCGTCTTTGCGTTTTTGCTCATCTAACCTCAATTGTTCGAAGCGTAATTTTTCTTCTCGTTCTTCAATGCGTAGTTTTTCTTTTTGCTCTTCAATGCGTAATTTTTCTTTTTGCTCTTCAATGCGTAATTTTTCTTTTTGCTCTTCAATGCGTAAATTTTCTTCTCTGGCTTTGCGATCCTCGACGATCGTTGAATGTATGTTTTTGGTCAGTTCTTCGTCATAATTTTCACTACCAATAATTAGATCTTTTAGTGTGGTGATGGTCATAGATTTATCGAATTTTAAATTTAATTCCGTGGCTAAGACAAATAAATCTTCGCGTCGACCTTTGCCAAGATACGCCATTTTAAAATTTAAATTTAACTTTAGATAGTAACCAAAAGAATAAACAAAATTGTCACGCGTTCAAACAAAAACAATGATGTTGCTATTGGCAATTCTCGTTTGCATTTACAAAAATTCTCAAGTTAAAATGATATTGCATCAAAATACACTAAATATACGTTGAAATATTCAAATTCTATTCATTTAGAAATATTTTTTAAACCAGTAACGTAAAAGACAACAGTGCGAGCTAAAAATACGTAATGCTTAATTTAAAGTAGTCAAATTATTAATTTCAACTAAAAACAAAACCTTTTTTTAAAAAACCATTTGATATATCAGTTCTCATTTCGTTATAATAAATGCAAAAGGAATTTGAAAGAAAAAATAAATTAATATAAATCTTGTTTAGGAACTGTGATTAAATTTATTGTGATATGAAAAAGAATTTAGGAATATTAAGTTCTTTGCTGAAAAAAGCAAACAATTAGAAGTTATTCAATTAAGAAAAATCTCATATATATTTTTTATTATACCAATAAAAATAAAATCTTTTTAGGATCTCATCATCAAATTTTAAGGATAAACACATGTTTAAATAGGAAGCATAAAATAAGATTATTCATGATCCTTCATCAATTCTAAAAAACATAGCATATTCTTTCAAAATATATTTCTCGAATACTCATAAAAAATAATTAATTACCACACAGCTGCGGGAAAAAGAAATGTTACACTATATGAGTAATTGAAATTACGATTGCAACCAAATAGAAATGTTTAGGAATGGGAAGAAATTAATCTCTTAGTTCTCAAGGTCGATGACATAACCATAGAAATGAAAACTTTTCGTACACGCATAAAATTAATTCAATGCGATTCGTTAATAAATGAGATACAAATAAAACTTGAATATTATGTACGACTTTCTTAATATTTTAAAAGATATACTTGTAGAAAATTTTAATTGATACGATTTCTAATGAGAACTTTTCATATGAAATGCAATTCCTTAATAAATGGCATACAAATAAAACACTTGAATATTATACGTACGACTTTCTTAATATTTTAAAAGATATACTTGTAGAAAATTTTAATTGATACGATTTCTATACACATAGAAAAATAGTATTTCAGAAAAACACACATGATATTTAAAAATATAAATTACTTCATGAAATCGACTACAACAATTTTTTCATAATCAAATTAACGGTGACTCACGTATTCTTTTTTCCTTTTGAAGAACAATATAAAAAGTACCTGATACAGTTGACGACGTGTGATTAATTACTTGAAAACAAACTTCAAAGGCTCCTGGATGTGTTCACTGGACTTGTGAAACTCTTGTAGTTGTTGTACACGGCAGAAAATAACTTCTCGTTTTATTCACCTAAATGTTAGTATGTTATGAGAGACAATCTGCATTTTCGATTCAGTCCGCTTGTAAATTAGGCTCGTAGCCAAAAATGGGTTGTTTTTTTTTAAAGAAGAAGAAAGTTAGAAGGTTATCAACTTATTATTTAGAGAAGATTTTCGAAATCAAATCCCAGGCGATCCCCCAATTATTTCTGTGGGAGTCCGAATAAATCTTCGAATAAAAATCAGACTCTTTAGAAGGCGGGATTTTAGATTGGCGAGGTGGTTTGTCTAGGGGTAAGTATTTAAGGGTGAGTGATGAATTATATGAATCTAAGTCATTTAAACACAAATACTTCTTTTAAGTAAAAAAGAGAATTTATTTAAAGTTAAAGGAAAATATTTACAAAAAAAGATAATTACAAAGAGAAAGACATGCAGGAATTAAGTTAATTAAAAGTTGAGTAATACCTTTAGAAGACGGGGAAATAAACCTTTCTCATTCTTGGATGTTAGGACTGGCGGTGCCGCGTTGGGCGCGGAAATGCGGTAAAGACGCGACGGGTTGAACGAGCAGTGGTTAGTAGGCCTCTGCCGAAAAATTATTCAAGCCGGAGCTACGAAAGCTCACTAGATGGCGCTGCTTCGAATGCAGTAATAAATAAAAATTGAGATTTATGGTCCTCTGAAAAGGATATGACTCAACCTTTTAACAAATGTTTCAAAGGGAAAATCCTACATATATATATAGAGAGAGAGAGGTTTCCAACTCTCTCCCCTTAATATGATGAAGCCTCTAGGATAGTATGGGGCATGTACAACTAGTATGATACTGTCCAAATTTGCGTGAGTGAAAAGCAGACGACTATTCCAATTATTTGAATAATAACAGATTTATTATTCAAATGACAAATGATGAATTCAAGGATGAATAAATCTTTTCACGGAGGCAAATCGACATATATACGAAGGAATATTATAACATATAATTTACGATAGTGAAAAATGCACTTGTTATAAATCAGCTTTACAACGTTCCAGAAACAGCTTTCTAGAACAGTTAAATTAGCAGGAACTCAGATAGATAAAGTCTATGAATATCACAGTCAAAAGGTCCTTTATATAGCTTCATGGTAAGTTTTAGAAGGATCGGTCCAAGACCCTACTCGATGTATGCATTGATATTAAAGCCTTCTATCGTATTTTTCTCCAAATTTGTCGCCAAAGGCGGTAAAATCTGGTAATCCTGGTCACATCCTTGTTACCATAATCTTATTTTTGCTCTTTGCTTGCAAAACTCAATTTTACCACTCGGAGAGTGTTACTGCAAAGAAATAATATATGTGGCGTATTTCAATATGAACACCTGATATGTATGGAAAGGACTGTGACAGGTGATAAGTATGTATGCATCCTGTCCAAACACCTACACCTCTTTATGCCTATTGTGCCTTCAGACAGATTTGGAAAATTCCAGCAGACAATGTGACATCGAGAGTTGCTACCGAATGGCTCCAGGAACACTTTTCGGACGTTAGACGCTTCCATTAAGGCCCTACCACACACGCGTACTTGGAGCAACCGTTTAGGACAATTTTCACCCAGCTGAGGGTGAAGGGTTACCGTAAGCAAAACGACATGCTCTGACGTCAGTTACGCTCTATCTCCCGAATGAAAAATTACTCGCCGATTTTTCTGCTTCGGAAAACGAATATCCAAAATTATTTCTTTTATTTCGCTCGCGCTTTTGTTAATGAACGCAAACAGAAATTGAGCACCATTCTATTTAAAATATTATACACCATTAAAATATTATACACCATATCTGATGCGTTTGACGAAACCGAAGCTGCCATCTTGTTTATGACGAAGGGCACCGAAGAACCCCATTGGCTGGAATTTCAAGCAACTATTATTTGGAATAACCTTTTCAGCTCACTAGTAAAAAGTTGTTCTGAGTCGTTGCTACGGCAACTAGATCGATATTGGTTGGAAAATTGCTTCAAACGTGTATGTGTGATAAAGCCTTTAGTCAAGACATGAACATTAAGTATACGTGGAGGGCCTTGCAGTTTTTAAGTGATTTCTACCATCTCGCACTTTTATGGATTTTTGAACTATTCTTCAGGATTCATGGTGTGAATTGCCTCCAGAATACTTTCAAACGTTAATGGACGCTATGCCATGTCATGTTTCAGCACTTTATATAATTTTGAATCTTTCCTGCATATTTATCATTAAAAATTACTCCTTGTTTTTTAAATATTTTATTTACATATGTACATTAGTCAATAACATTTTTAAAAATTAGTTCTAGTTAATACATTTTTATTTATTTAACTTTTAAAGGAGTGTAGTCCTTTAGAATCTATTTTTAAAACAGCTTTAAACCATCCTTGGAATACAGACATTTTGTATCTTCATACTCATTTAGAGCCAAACTAAAAAAAAAAAACTTAAAAAAAATTTTTTAGCTGATATTAAAATAAACACTGTAACATTTTCAAACACATTTTACTGTCTTAAATTACTTTTAAATGAAACCTTGAAATGAAACGTTTTCCAGCCAACTTTGAATGAAAATGCTGAATTGACTAATCGATTGAAGAAATTAATTCTTCAATCGATATATTTCAACCTTGAAAGGAAATATTTGCCAGCCAAGTTGGAAAGGAAAATATCGTATTGATCGAATAATTTAAATGATAAATTGATTGGATAGGAATTCATCTCTGTTTTGTATCGATAAGTGAGTCCTGTCAAAAATGTCCTATACTAGTGATATTTTTGGTTTGATTGTATATAGATGTTAGTTAATCCACTAAAAAATGTACCTATAATTCTGATCTATTTTTAATGGTATGCTATAAGTTCCACAGGGAAATGTAATTGCTTATTGAAACATTTAATTAAAACAACACGCACTTATTGAGTAAGCCATTCTTTGTATATCTTCAAAAGTTTCATACCAAATCAAACATAAGCAATTTGCAAACAATTTTAATTATTATTTTTTTGACAAAAATTAAATATTTTATTCTGTTATTTCGAATATATATAGAAACATTGATTTATTCTCGGAGATTTGTTAATTTTTAATGTTCAGAAGAGAAAAAAAGTTCCTGAAAGTTTCTATAATTGACCTGTGCTGTTGTGTTTAATATATATATTTTTTGAAGATATGATATTTTTTTATATTATATATCTCTAATTTTTACTTGTTAAACCGGTCGCTTCTTATTTGTCTTTATCTTTAGGCTTTACTCTTCCGAAATTTTCGTTATAAAATTGGCAGTCTCTGTGCTCGAGTGAATTTGACACTTGTCACTGAGTCATTAAGATTCAGACCACAATCCTCTGCAAAACATAGATATTCAAGTAGTAGTATCTATGCTGACTAAATTTCAGTCGGTAAATTGTTGGTCTGTGGATGTAAAGATGCTCAAATAACATAATATCTCTTCTTTAAAAAAATGCGTTCTTTGGTCTATCTTGAAGAACTGATATTGGACCGGGACCAATAAAACACTTGTGCGATGAATGTCAGATTATTATACATAATCTATAAGAAAGATGGAAACAATACATTTACAGTATTTGAATATGTAAGATTTTTACACTATATGCAGGGTGGTCCCGATTTCATGGTACAAACTTTAAGAGTATAGGTACAGGACCCTTCCCAATATAGGAAAGAATATATAAAGGGAAAATTTCCGAGCTTATGAACATCAAGCACATTCGGATTTAAGGAAAATTTAGATTAACAGCAGATGATATTGATTGAATTGAAAGCACAGATGGGTTTTTTCCACCATTTTTTTAAGTAATGACTTTTTTAATGCATTCAAGAAAATCCTGCGAGTAAAATAATGAATTTAGAAAAATCGTTGTATCAATCGATATCTTATAGAAATTCTGTAAGATAATTGAATTTACTCGTACCACAAATACCAGGTGGGGACCACCTGGTATTCATCGTGAGAACTTTAAGGGTAGGTACAGGACATTGAAGCAATCATTTATTGTATAGGAACGTATGGGCGCTAGTGACGCGGTGAGACACAAACGCAAAAAATAAAAGACGAAATGAAAGTCAAAGTATTTACTGAAAGCGTCGTTGACAAGTGTACAGTTACAATAACTGAACATCTGCTCAGAGCATGAGCTAGCACCAGCTGCAGCATACATTGTTGTACCTCCCACTGGCGGAAGTTCAGGTGGAGAGGATAGTCTTCTGGATTCAAAGCTTGTACTCGCTGAAAATGGAAGAGGTGTAAGCTATTTTCATTTATATATATATATAAAACTCTACAAAAGGTTTGATGGCTTACACTTACGTGATGAACAGCAGCTCTTGTGTTTGTGTCTCGGGTCTATCATGCACAAAGTTCAAAATGCTTTCTTCCAGGTTTGGACTGCGTGCGGCTCTTCGTCGACCAGCATCATGTCGGGGAACAATTGCGAATGGCGTTTTCTCCTTCAGAGATGCATCTCGGCTAGACATCTACTTCCTCCTACCGACAACGCAACCAACCAATAACTCCATTTTTCTTTTCTTTTATTTCCCCTGTTTGCACATCACCACGCCACTTGCGCCCATACATTCCTATACAATAAATGCTTATTACAATGTCTTGTATCTACCCTTAAAGTCTGTACCATGAATTTGGGACCACCCTGTATTAAGTTCAAATATTTTCTGCTCAATGTCCACTAAAGAACTTATTTTTTCATTGAGATGGATGTTCGATTTCCTTATTTTACATAGTTCAAATATTCGATACATTAGACAAACATCTACCCATTTCAATTATTTTCATCAACTTGATAAGTAGCACGAAATACGTTTCATAAAAGCACCCCTATAAAGTCATTTATCTATCTGTGTGTGTGTGAAGCTATGGGTTTATTAATTACTAATAATTGCGCTTGCTCTCAAACATACTTACTCATATTCCATCAAACTATTGTTGATTAGATTTAGTTTACCTTCGAGCTAGAACAGTGACTCTCAAACTTTCATCTCAACGTTCCCCTTCATTATAACCTATGTACTATCCTAACAATCGCCAACATTCAAAGTAACTTGCTAAGTTGGCAACCCTGATTTCGCATGTCATATATATGCTGAATTGTGAGTTATGTGCTTTGTTTCATATAATGTCTCCAAAAGGTTGGGGTTGTATGTAAATACCTTATTTTTTCAAATTATGCTTTTGCATTGATAAAGTTAGTTCAGTTCTTTTTATGTCAGTTAATGTTAGTATTGTACTTCATTTTTCAATTTATTTTTATGCTCGGGATATATATACTTTGGATAATTTTTTTATTATCGTACTTGCGTATTTTTGCACAGTCGCCAACGTTCAAGACAACTCGCCACTTTGGCAATCCCAACTTTGTATGCGTTGAATTGGCAATCATGTGCTTCATTTTGTATAATGTCACCAATGGGTTGCAATAATACGTTACCTTTAATTCTGTACATTACTATAACATTAGACTGGCCGCAACATACCAATTTGGCGTGATTTCAAAATCATGCCAAAAATGAGTAGCCAACCAATATGAAATTAATATTATAAGTATTATCTTAGCCTGTTTTATCTTTCCCTCCAGTAATCCTGAATTAATTCAATATATATATATATTTTTTTTATATTTTAGTACTTACATTTTTTTGGTTATTATGTACTGCAAATATTTTTTTGCACATTGCGATGTCTTTGGCAAAATTAATCAGTGGTATTTTTCTTAAATATGTTTTTTTATCTGTTTTTGACAATTTTTAAAATTTTGTTTGATGTCTGTCTGAAATGCAAATAGCAAAATAAATATTTTACAATATATATATTGTGTTTGAATGAAAATGTTTATACTGATTTATTCAAAATATTGAGTCGTCTTTTATTTTTGATATCTTTTAAGATTTAATTTTATGTTATAACTAGCTATACCCAGCTAAATGTTGCTGTGACTCAGTCAGCTTTAAAATACTGGTACACCATAAAGTATGTCATGAAGCTTACAAAAGTAATAATACACAAGAATTCAAACAAATCTATATGCATATAAGACACATTTGTTGTCTGTCTGAATAAACTTTCTCTTTCACACTACATCATTTGGACAAATTTTCAAAATTTGTTTGTGTGGTTAGTAATTAATTATAATTCTATAATTATAATTGAATAGGCAGATATTGCATTTTTAAGTATAAAAATAGTTATAACTACTGTACTGTATTTTTTTCAGTGAGTGAATATTAAATTCGCACTGTTCAGCTTCATGAGGGCTTTTGGCGACGGACCACATAATTTTGAACCATGGTCAAGTGACGTGGACGACACCTGAGCTGGCACCCCCTTCTCCTAACTACCATGCCACACCAATTTAGAAGGAATATATTCTACCAATACTTAGCTGGAATATTCTTTGAAATCCACTCTTCCAAGATATATGACAGCACGGGTTCTATGATGAGTATTTTAGCGGGGAAGGCAAATAGTTTTGTGGCAGATATTACATTTTCAGCTGTCAGCGTTTTCAGCGGATTGCAAAGATTATCATTTTTGTCCCCCAAAAATAGTTAATGTCATAATTTAAGTGTCTTATGTTTTTGTATGTTTATGGAGACCTTAGAAAACGATTTGACTACTTATTTTAAGTGAATGGTGTATATAATTAATTTTACAGTGGAATATATTTAATTAATTTATTAGCTCTAACCAATTAAATTTCCCTAAGTGGAGTATTTTGTTTATGTATGTCTCTTAATTTTCAGTGTAGTGACCTAAAAAAATATTGCATGAAAAAAATTGCAGTAAATCATAATGCGGTAGATAAAGCATTAACGTGCATCGCTCTGCTACACGGCGGGTCTTACAAAGCTCTAATAAAGTTTGAGCT
This sequence comes from Trichonephila clavipes, assembly GCA_019973935.1. Taxonomy (NCBI): domain Eukaryota; kingdom Metazoa; phylum Arthropoda; class Arachnida; order Araneae; family Nephilidae; genus Trichonephila; species Trichonephila clavipes. The sequence continues at coordinate 1,865,761 of BMAU01000811.1, read as the reverse complement.
ATGAAGGTAGCTAGACATTTGCCAACTTGACTCTATTGTCAACATTTCACTATTTTTTCCATTGAATCGCCATTGTTATTTAGGAAACGGCGTTGCTTGCGAGTATTACAATTTTAACATGAAATAAATTCAACAGAAAGTTTTATTAATGTATGACACTTTCAGTTATAGATTATTTACAATATTTTAAGCATCACAAAACTTTTAACAATGTGTTACTTTTGCTGAGCAGAGATCAGCTTAGGGAGGTATTTTTAAAAATCAACCCTCAAGAGTGTTACGGGGAGTTATAAATATAAAAAAAATCCTTTTTATCAGCTATTAGATCTACAGACTTAAAATTTAACAAAGGTATTTTTTTCTTTCTTTTTTTTCTTCAGCTGAGATATGTGAAAAGTTTTTTTTGTTAAATTTGCAATTCACTTAAAATTAACTCATTAAAAACTTCTTTATCCTTCAATCTGTGTTGTTTAACTTTTCAGTTCACCCGTGCGAAGAACGGGTATACCAGCTAGTTGTTAATAAAGGCGAAACTCTGAAAATTCATAAAAGGCATAGAAAAATAGGAGCGAGTAAAATTCTTTGAGAGAATATTCTAATGTTTTTGATGAATAGGAAGCACAGAAAATAATAGGAGTTCCTGAAGCTGAAATTAAAAATGATGCCCTCCGTAGAGCTGTATTTAAAGTTTCTACAGTAACAAAAATAAAATCTGTTTTTAATGAAACAACTAGAGAGAGAAATAATTTTTCGCCTAATGAGTCTCTACATAGAGGTCCTAACCTGATAGAACTCATATCAAACTTTTTGAATAGGTTTCAAAAGTATCCCTTTGGCTTATTGGCTAATATAAAAAAAAGTATTTTTAATAAGAAGTGTCACACACACTCCTGAATAGAGAGATTTTATTTCCTACCCTCATAAAAACAATGAAATAGTGTAACGGCATTGCCTCTGGTGTTTGGAGTGCGTTCAAGCCCATTTTAGTTATCTACTAGATATTCCCGCAAAATATGTAGATATCGTACTGAAGCTTCGCCATTCCTTTTATGTTGATAACTGTGTAACCAGAGTTTCAGATGTCTTTTGTCTATAAGGCTCTAAGAGGTTGAGTGTTTTGTCTATAAGGCTCAAGAAATTATATCTAATGGATGCTTTAACTCAAGGGGATGGGAGAGCAATGTCAAAATTCTATTTCAAAATATGAGGCTGATACAGATGTACTAAGTTTAATATGGAACTCAGATGAGGATTCCTCAAGATACTCTGTTAGTAATAAAATTTTGGATAAACTAACAGAAATGACCAAAAGAACAGTTTTGTCGGTTATTTAAGGAGTTTCTTTTAACTCTTAGGGATTTTAATGGGTGCTGCTTTGCAACTCAAAATTTGGTTGCAAGAAACCTGGAAGATTAAATTGTCTAGGGACAAGTTCTTTGCCATTTTGGTACTGTAATAAATTTGATAAATGGCTTAGAAAAACTTTTGCACTTTTAAACACTGAGAATTCTCAAATATTATGGAATAAATTCAGATTCAGAATTTCATGAATTTGTTGATGTATCTAAAAGTGTTTATACTGCCTACATTTTTGTTAGGTTTAAATTGGCATTATGTATTAAAGTACATTTGCGTGGAGCTTAATGGGATCAAGAGTAACGCCAATTAAATCACTGCCATTGCCTCGGTTAAAACATCCGGCATGTTGTGTGGGAGCCAGATTAGCTAATTCTATTAGAAACTCAACTGATCGATCTCATTTAAGTATAACGTATAGGACATACAGTATGGTAGCCTTTCCACTGGATAAAAGTTCCCGAGGAATGATAACTTTTTGTTTCAAACTGATTCAAAGAAAAAGGTAGAATTGTTCCTCTGGAAATCTGGAGACACATATTTCAGGACGAAAGAATACACCAGACGTTCTTTCTCGTGGTTGCTTTCCACAATATCTTTTTGAATGTAAATAGTTTGAAGGTTCAGTCTGGCTTCTGAGGTATTCTAAAACTTAACCAATGAATGAGTTGCATTGTGAAGCTAAAGATCTCGACTGTGAGAGAAGAAAAATTAAACTCTGTAGCTTTAATACTACAGATAAGAGAGAAATATGGTATTCAAATAAATTATATGATAACAACTCTATTATTCGGATGATGGTTTGTGTTTTGAGATTTTTATCTAACTGTTGGAGGCAATCTGAAAATAGAAATGTGAGGAAACTTTCAGCATCCGAAATTGAAAAGGCCAAAAATATCTCACTGTTCTCAGTGCAAAAAGTGTATTTTCTTGACATAAACAGTATCCCACTCGTAAATACATTCAAAGGTACCGAGGGCTTGGTCCGGGTTAAAGTTAGAATCACTGAGCGTAAAGGTAAACCAAATTTCTTGTCTCCTGTTCTGCTCCCAAATAGCTGTATTCTGATTGAGAAGTTAATTGAATTTTTTCATTAGAAAAACCGTCATGTAGGTACGCAAATACTTGTCTCAATACTTAGACAAAAATTTTGGATTTTGACGGTAAGAGAGAGACCGTAAGAAACATTATTAGAAATTGTGTAAGATGTACGAGATATAATGCAAGACCAGTTAAAAGTGTGAATCTGTACCTTTACCTGCTAATCGAGTTAGGAATCCTAGAAAAGATGGGAAAATTCGCATCTTAAAAGTGAGGTGCTTTGTAATTCTACAATTATTCGATCAATTCAGAGAGTTTTTCCTTTGTAAATTCTGTTGAAATTTCAGCGGCTAATGATGTTCCACTGGATGCTGAATCACCTGCTAAGATTTCCGATGATCTTCCATCTACCGTTGATATCTTAGAGGAATGTAATGATGCCTGTAGATCAGCGGTCGCCAAACTTTTTGACCTCACGGACCAGTCAATTCATAATTTAAATCCCGCGGACCACTAATAGGATTTTTTAAGTGTTAAATATATTTATAAAAAAAACTGATCTAAGAACACAATAAATGCATCTTAAAACATAACTTAACATAACGAGTGAGTATATTCTACAATTTTCTGGGGACCAGCAAAATTTTCTCGCGGACTACCACTTTGGCGACTTCTGCTGAAGATGCTCCTGCCATTGATATCCTATAAGTGTCAAGATATGGACGAACTATGAAAAAAACACCAAGAGACCTAGTTTTGAATATAACAGCTGTTTTTGAGTCTGAGCACACTAAAAAAAATGGGGAAGATGTGTTTCAGTCCTGAGTTCGTTAACCAGCATGCCAAGTGTGGGTGGAGAAAATGTTCAATTCTCAACCGAGAGTAGACTAAACAACAAACTCCCTTTTTTTGTTATATATACTCGGGTTTGTTTTGTGAATTGTATGTTTGAAGTGCGAGCATTACAGATGACGTTTTCTCTGAAACTGTAACATTTATTTAAATTTCAATGACTTTTCTACATCTAAGAATCTATTTTAACATTTAACAACATATGTGTTTTTTTACAGGGAAATTAATAGTAGCTTAAAGTTATATAATCTCTCTTAACCAAATATTCTCACCAAAAATCACCATTTTAAAAAGGGGTGACTCACAAAAGTCACTCTGGAGTTTTTACTTAAATGATAAAATCGAAAGATTTGGTAAGTGAGGCTTTTCTTTGAAGCGCGTCTCAAACCATTAGCAATAGACCTTTGTACTCTTGATAAAATTACAAATAAATCAAACTGTAAAACATTACGACACAAAAAATCATGACTAATTCGTTATTTGCAATTCAAAAATATTGGAATGAAGGAAATTCCAGTAGTATAAAATCTGTACTTTTTATCATAAATCTTAGCTTCTATTACTTGAGGTAAATTGTTAATCCTTATAGACAGAATAAGGATGATCAATGAAGCTAAGCTGTAATCTCAGAATGTCATAAATATTTAAGTACGTTGTGCCTAAGTTACTATACTGTACAAATGCAGTAGAAACTCTTTATTCTGAATATTTTAATCTATAGTAGAAGGCAGTAGCGCACACAGGAATTTTTCAAGGGGGTTCGGAGTCGAAAGTTCGCCATTTTTGTATCATGCTCCTTTTGATTTTGTCGATTTTCGGGAACAAAACACAGTAAAAAACTAATTATTGAATAAATAATTTTCATTAATGAATAAAATTAATCATTAATAACAAATATTTAATTAAATTTTTCGTACTATATATTTAAAATTACAATCAATCGGAAAAAATCGAGGGCTTTGGGAGTCCGGACCCCAGGACCCACCCCTTGTGTGCGCTACTGGTAGAAGGTCATTGTGATCACATGAGTGATATCTCAACCCAAAGAGAAGCAATATTTACTCAGGTTATACCAAGAGAATTGATCTCGTAACACACACTAAAATTATAATGTTTAGAAATAACGTAAAAATAATTATTGTAATATATTTGAGGAGATTGTAATTATATATATCTCAATATTGCGTGTGTACTCTATTATATATAATTAAACATTTATCCACCTTGTATATATACATTTATGTACATATTTATACCTTTATTCTGTTTAATATAAAATAGAATTACGTTAATATCTCAAGAAAAAGTTTTCTTTACCTTTGTTTTTCACTAATTTTTTTTAATTTTGAAAGTGATTACATCTTACTGGGTCTTAATTTCCCCCCTAATTTAAAGTTTCAGAAATAAAAAAAAAAAGTACAAATTTTGCCGTTGCTATTTGAGAGCATGTATAAGTTGCTGTTATTGGTAAAAACCTTAAATTTTCAAATAAATGAAAGAATCCTTTTTTGGACATTTAGAGACATATACTCCATGTTTTGTTAAGAACTTTTTAAATACATGCATGATGCGAGTAAAGCAGTGCTTCTCAAACTTTCAATATACGTGACCCATTATTCAATCATCATTTTTACCGCGTCCCCCTCCATACAATAACAATGTATTTAATTCAATAATACTATAATTTGACACTAAAGCTACAATATACAGCGGCGCACACAAGGATGGGGGGGGTCCTGGGGTCCGGACCCCCAAAGCCCTTGATTTTTTCCGATTGATTATAATTCTAAGTATATAGTACGTAAAATTTAACTAATTACTTGCTATTAATGATTAATTGTATTAATTAATGCTAATTATTTATTCAAAAACTAGTTTTTTACTGTGTTTTGTTCCCGAAAATCGACAAAATCAAACGGAGCATGATACAAGAATGGTGAACTTTCGACCCCGGACCCCCACCCCCTTGAAAAATTCCTGTGTGCGCCACTGACAATATATATATATATATATATATATATATATATATATAGATATATGTACGACTTTAACCTCTTATGTGCCACCGACGCATATAAACGTCTCGCTCAGTCAAAGTATTAGTTTTCTGGACGTATATATACGTATTTCCGAAGTACGATCTTTTCTGTGCTGTGCTATCTATAAAATTATTTCGAAGGCTTTGGAATGTGATAAAATATCGACATTGGCAGTGTTTGCTAAGGATTTACTTATTTATTCCTTTTCTCTTTTCCCCCTCCCCTTAAAAAAACATCAAAATACGCTCGTCTTCATGGAAAATGGTAGCATTGGCGAGCGAATCGCGTAACTTTTAATCGGCAAGGAATTAATTATAAACCGTACAAATTATCAAGATAAGTGTTAATACAAACTCATGGGACCACTGATCCTCGCGACACCGAGCAACCCTAATTATCAAATTTATTCTTAACTTAGTATTGTTCAATTAATAATAAAAGTATAAGTTATAAGTATAAAGTATAAGTATAAGTAAAGTATAAGTATATAAGTTAAAGTATAAGTATAAAGTTATAAGTGTATTATATCAGTGTAAATGTGTATTTTATATTTTTATTATATCAGAAAGTATTTTGTTTGTTTGCTTTCAGTAAATTAATTTTTTAAATAATCTTTTGTTTTCGACTTTTCAATATGCTCGCGCCCCCCTCGTAGAGTTATCACGCCCCCCAAGGGGTTCGCGCCCCATAGTTTGAGAAACGCTGGACTAAAGAATATGTGAGTGTAATTGCTGAATCCTGGCCATTCAGAATTAAACAGCTGAAAAGGGAAAAACCTCTTGAAATGGAATAAATCTGCAGCTTTTTTTTTCTTTTCGTAGTATTAACATCACTACGTTATTATAAACAAATGTTAATTCTTTTGTTTCAGAGTAGATGTCCATGATATTGTTACGGAAATTTGGGACTATATTCTTCTCTGCTGAAACGGCATTGTTAACATAAAGATCGTTTGAGGATCAAGAAAAATTATTCGCTTAATGAATAGGGGAGTGATCTTAGCCACCAACTTAGAAATAAATTTGGTAGCCAAAATTTTGTTGAGAAAAATAGATGTGCCTGGGAAAATCCGATATAGAACGATTATTCAACTAGAAAATTCCAGAAGTCATGGCAGGGGTCTCTCTCTAGCCTGTTTAAGAACGATGCAGATAACAGAGGGAGAAAAAACTCAGGAGCAACTATGCGTCTATATATATACCTCCTGTACCTCTCTGCAATATATCTATCTAGGCGGCACCACGTTTTTTTTTCTTCTGGTTTTTATAATCCAATTTTAACACCATTTTGTGTCGGCCCTCTGCGTAGAGGATTGCTTTTCTGTTTTCATGGCTTATATTTTTACATGTAAGTTCTTACCCTAATTTTTTCTATAGAAAATTTTCTTATTGTTCCTCTCTTTGAGAGATACATTAATGTTCTCTTTACATAATTTTATTTTACTATATTGTCAGGTTTATCATCCACGTGTTGGAAATAGACATAACTTTTTAAGGTGGCTCTATTTTTTTTCTTATTTTCTATTATGTCGAAAATTTCTGCTGTACGGGGAAGGTGGATCCATAAAGCATTGCTAACCCTAAATCGCTGTCCTTATTCAGCTACAGCTTTAGAAAACATAATAGGTCTTCAGTTTAGTCCAAAGACATTTTTTTTGTCTACATTTGTTGAGTCCCAAGAACTCCAAATCCTTCCTTCTTTGGCATTGTAGGTTTTAGAACTTTTTCGCTTTTATTTTATTATACTATATATATATTTGTGGGAGACAACAAGGGTCCAATACGTTTCTCTTTCTTATGGTTTATTTAACATTAAACAAAAATTAATTAAAAAGGTAGATAAGTTTTTACAGATAAGTTTGACGATGATATTCAGAAGGTAACGCCTGCTCGCGCACCTCTCGCGTTCTCTCTTCGCTGCTTCTCTCTTTCTCTGCTCTAATGTCCAAAAGTTTTAGTTTTAGTTTCAATTCAATGCGCCTGCGCGCGAAGACTTGTGTTTTGCTTTTGGCTGCATGCCACAACGGCCATTCTGACCGTACGCTGTCCGCAGCGGTACTTCCATGGAGACCAGAGGAGAATCTGAAACATATAAAAAAAAAAACGGAACAGACAAGGACTATACGACAAATATATAGAGATTAAACATATCCTAATTTTTCTGAACTAGACAGTTTCTCCATCATGTGGAGGCACCTCTTCGACATCCGGAAGGTTCCCCAGGAAAACACATTGTTTCACAGGCATAAGAACGTCTTTTTTAACAAGTTGATCTTTAGTTGAACGCATCGATATTTTCCTCTGTAGAGTTCTGGACGTCTGTTCAAAACGATTTCTCTTTTTCCTTCGTTTCCACTGCCAAGGCTCAAAAATTTTTCGGAACAACACAAACCGTCGATAATTACTATTCATAGGTGAAGGGGTAGAAGATTGGGAGATAAATTCCACGGAACTCGTTTTCATGGCACCATTGGCTTTCTTACACAATACTATATCAGAACATTTTTCTCTTACAATACTCAATTTTAACTTAGTACTCTTAATTTTATTACATTTATAATCCTTAATTAGAGAACTCGAATCATTTCTAGTATTAAAGTTTTTAACATGTGATAAATCATAACTAGAGTTTTCTATCACATTTGAAACAGAAACATTTGGAAAAGAAACACTTGAATTAAACTGAACACCCAAATCTGCACTCAAAGAGGATCCACTTTCACTCAATAAAACATCGCTCTTTGCGTGGCCTAGTTTCTCTATTTCAGAATATACACTGGGATGTATAATAAATTCTTCGGTCAAGGTCGGTGATATTGCCGTTCTCACACTTAGGCTAGGAGACTGTTGATTAAGAGAAATATTTATGGGTTTAACTTCTACCATACGCTGTTCGCCAAAACATGAACTTAATGTTATGATCTCTTTGGAAGGTGTTTGCACTCTAATTAGTGAGGAATTTAAAACTGGGATCTGGCAACCTGAATCAATCAATGCTGTTACGGGCTGATTTTCCACAAAAATGTTTACGTATTGAAGATTTGCACATTCATCGCTATTTTGTTTTTCGCTCTCGATTTTCAAAGTATTCACGTTTATTTTATTATGGATGTGATCATTAGATTCTTTAGGTTTAAAACGCTTCTCACAGTCTCTTGCGCAATGAGATGAATCACCGCATATAAAGCAATTTTTATTTTCTCTTTCATGATATTGGGGATAGTTCTCTTTAATCTTTGTTTTAAAGTTTTGTGATTTATTTTTAAAGGGGTCTTGGGTATATCCATAAGTAATAGGAATTTCTTTATGTGATCCGCTTCTAGATGAAATATAAATATCACACTCTTTAGCTAAATCAATAGGCCTAAACCAATCTTCTGCTTCTCGAATGCCAATATGAGTTGCAGTTTCCTTATTTAAAGTTTCATATAATTTATCAGAAATTATAAGATCACATAGAGATTCAAAGGAATTAACTTTTCTTAACGAACAATAATATTGGAAGTTTGCCGTCAATCTTGCAGCAAATTGGATGTATGTCTCGCCTGATGATTTTACAGCATTTTTAAATGAGTTTAAACACTCGCGAGGGGTTAATTGGAATTCTCTGAGTACTATAGATTTTAGTTTTTCATAGTCATTTAATTCCTCTTCTTTAATATACAGTAAGACGTTATGAGCTCTTTCGCCCAGAAGATTTATTAAAATTTCAGATTTATATTCGTCATTTATTTTCTTGGTTAAAAATGCGCGTTCTAATGATTGGAAGAACAGATTAAAATTTTCAGATCTGGTGGGAACAGGAAGAGATAAAGTTTTTATACTTTTTATCATATTTTCTATGTTAGTTTCGAACTGTTTTTCTTCGACTTTAGCTGCAGGATTTAAACTTAATGCTTTATTTTTAGCCAATTGAAGTTCGATTTCTTTTTCTAATTTTGCTAACTGAAGTTTCGCGAGCTCAATTTTTTGTTCTGAAGTTACCTCTCTTTCGTTTTGCGATACTCTCTCATCTATACAGTTTTGAATTAAAGTTTTAACGAAATCTGGATCACTTTCAAATGTACTACTGTTCTCAATTTTAGTCTTTAGTGTCTATAGTGTCAGTACTTTCGACAGTACCGTCTAGCTCCTCAACAACTCTTATGAGATCCTCTTTAAGAGCGTTTTTATACATTTTAGAAAAATTTAGAAAGATCCTACCTTTTTTTTTTTTTCTGGCTCCCTTGTTGCTCGCACGTACGATGTATCCAATGAAGAAAAAACGTTGTGAATCCACTGATTTCACCTCTTCGCAGGTTATATCGTTAGATGAAAAATAGTTCTTGAAATTGTTCGATTTGTCACCTCTTCGCAGGTGTTTGTGAGTGGTTCCAACCTCTACACAGGCGGAATTTTCGTCGATGGGTTTTCCAACCTCTACACAGGCGGAATATTTGTCGATGGTTCGTTGAAAAATACACCTCTACACAGGTTATTTTGTTATTTGTTCCGACCTCTACACAGGTGGAATATTTGTCGATGGTTCGTTGAAAAATACACCTCTACACAGGTTATTTTGTTATTTGTTCCGACCTCTACACAGGCGGAATGAAGTTGAAAAATTCAACCTCTACACAGGTTGAACGAAGTTTCCGAAAAATGGCGGCGCGTCTCCTTCACGGACGCTGTTGTTCATTGTCCAGACTTTGGTTCAAAATCGAAATTTTATCTATCCCGGCCGAGCCCCCATAATTTGTGGGAGACAACAAGGGTCCAATACGTTTCTCTTTCTTATGGTTTATTTAACATTAAACAAAAATTAATTAAAAAGGTAGATAAGTTTTTTTACAGATAAGTTTGACGATGATATTCAGAAGGTAACGCCTGCTCGCGCACCTCTCGCGTTCTCTCTTCGCTGCTTCTCTCTTTCTCTGCTCTAATGTCCAAAAGTTTTTGTTTTAGTTTCAATTCAATGCGCCTGCGCGCGAAGACTTGTGTTTTGCTTTTGGCTGCATGCCACACACACACACACACACACACATATATATATATATATATATATATATATATATATATATATATATATATTATATGGATATACAGTCGAACCTCCATATTACGAGACTCTATATTGCGAATTTTTCTATACAGCGAACTTTTTCCTCGAACCAAGAACAATTCACGGTTTTCTTAGTAAAATAACCTCCCTATAGTGAAGTGCATTTTCTATGTAACGAACTTTTTCTCTTATGATTTAATTTTTTTCTCTCTCTATTTCTGAATTACATTTGAACATTTCAAGTTATTCTCTCATTTAACACATTTTATGGTGGTCATAAACCTTGAACTGGTTTTATTAGGTGCCAGATTCGCCCAGAACAATAGAATTCTGGGCGCTTCATCCAAGAAGTGCAACCATTCACCCCCATTTTCCAGTTCAGTAGAAACATCTTCGATATCCCCTTGCACTCTCAGTGGAGTTTTCTCGTCTCCCCGTGTGACTGAATAGCATTCATTTATAGTGTTGACCAGTCGTACTGGTAACTTCGTATTTGTGGCTCGAAAACCTCAAAACATAAGTGTTTGAGCATCAAAGAAAAAAAATTTAATTCTTCAAGAGTTGGATAAAGGCGCCAAGAAACTTTTCTATGAGTTCTTTCTTTCTTTTCTTTTTTTTTTATAAGTAACATATTTAAAATAAATTTATATTAATTTACAAAAAAGGTATGAATAATTACTTTTTTAATCCATAGTGTTTATCATTTTACAATTTGTTTTATGTTGTTTATAAAGAAAATTGAAAGATGAGAGCCTCTGTATAACGAATTTTCCATATAACGACTTTTTTTCGGGATTTACCGACTTCGTTACATAGAGGTCCGAATGTATATATATAATACGATGTTGGGGCTATGAATTTATTTCGTTGTGGGAACTCTAAATTCGTACTATTGTAGATTTTACATGTGGGAATTGTTTCCTGTATAATAAATCTGTTGAAATTACAGGAAAGTTCTAGAATAAATTACAATTTATTCCGAAAGAATCTATCTCAATTAATTGGACCTTTTCTTCATTTGAAAGATGATTCCCCACGTAACTACAAAAATGAATTTATTGAGTCGAGACCTTACAAATGTTGTGAATTGATTATTATGTTCATATTAACGTCACACTAGAGCTAGTCCGGGCTGTTAAAAACGAAATAGAATCCAAGAACAGAAGTCAAGTAAATAAGACGACATCTGGCTGCACTCATCAATGTTCCACATCACGTCACGTGTGAGACCCAGCTCGTTTTTAACAAGTGCATCAATCCCCTTTATTTGACAGATGTCGTCCTCGTCACTTGATCTAGGTTCAAAATTACAAAGTCTGTCGCCCAAAGCCCTCGTGTAGCTGAATACAGTGGTGGCTGCAATTGTAGACACTTTTTAAAATTGTCATGTTTCTGAAGTTTGTATGCTTATAGAAAGTTTTACGTTGCACAAAATGAAAAGTATTTTATATCATTTTAAAGAGAATTTAATTCTAAATTCAATACCAAAAAGAAATTCAAATACAGTCGAACCTCCTTATTACGAACCTCTATACTGCGAATTTTTCTATGTAGCGAACTTTTTCCTGGAACCAAGAAAATTTCACGATTTTCTTTGTAAAATAACCTCCCAATAGTGAAGTCCATTTTCTATGTAACGAACCTTTTCTCTTGTGATTCAATTTTTTCTCTCCCTAATTTTAAAGTGTTTCTGAACATTTCAAGTTATTTTCTCTTTTAACTCATTTTATGGTGGTCATAAATCTTGAACTGGTTTTATTTTTGCCTAACTCGTGCCGAGAGTAACAGAATACTGGACGATTCATCCAAGAAGTGCAGCCTCTAAGCCCCATTGTCCAGTTCACTGGAAACATCTTCGACGTCCCCTTTCACCCTCGGTGGAGTTGTCTCGTGTGCTTGCACTTATGTATATTCATTTGTAGTGTAGTGGTAACTCCGTTTCTTGCAGCTCGAAAATGTCAAAACGTAAGTGCTTGAGCCTGAAAGAAAAAAATTTAATTCTTCAGGAAGTGGATAAAGGCATCAAGAAAACTTTCCTTGCAGTTTTTCTTTCTTTTCTTTTTTTATGGGTAAGATATATAAGATAAATATGTATTAATTTACAAAAAGGTGTGAATAATTACTTTTTTAATGTATATTGTGTTTATAACTTAAAAATTTGTTTTATGTGGTCTATAAAGAAAATTGAAAGATGAACCTATAAATAACGAATTTTCCATACAACGAACTTTTTTTTTCAGGATTTAGTGACTTCGTTATATAGAGGTCCGACTGTATTTGCAACGCAAAAAAAGTTATGCTGCAATAACTGTCGATATACATTAGATACTCATGATAGCAGTGAGTTAGCAGAGCTTAGTGAGGCTGCCTTTATTCCTTATTATAGCTTCACATCGATGTTTCATTGAGCTGAATATAATTTTAAGCTTTTATTTCGTAATTACATGATGCCAGGAAACAATTATATCCTCAATTATTTACTTTTATTTCATGGGTACCTCATTCGGACAAGAATTTTCCAACTCTTATTTAAGACACCCACTCTTATTTTTATTTCTTACTTCAGTAAGTTTTTATTCTGTTACATATTTCGATTTTATTTCTTCCGATGAAAATATCCTCATATTCCAAAGTTGCTTATGCACATATAAGAATTGAAGTGAATTGCATTTGATAGATTTAATACACATTTTTTACGTAAAATCGAAAGAAGGTCTATTATTTTCTTGCAGTATCTGAAGTGAATCTACGTCACGCTGAGTTGAGTTTGGATTTAAAAAAGTAATTGTAAACTTTTTGTATTTAGTTTCAAATTCTGTTAATTGAACTATTTTTTTGATAACCTTAAGTCAGTATTTAATTTTTGTGAATCTCTTAAACTGATAATTTATGTAAATTCATTAACTGAATAAATATAATTATTTAGCTTTTACAGTTTGTTCCTCTTCAGTACTTGGTTGTTGACAGTCTTGACTAGGGGAACTCACCCTTTTTTTTCTGCTGGGCCGCATACATATGTCATCTATTTCACGCGGGCCGCACATACATATGTTAATTATTTCGCGTGGGCCGCAACATAAGGATAAATGGGGGACGGGGGAGGAGGAGAAATGCTTCAAGACCAACATAAAATTGGAAATTCAAAATGTGGAAAATTGATCAAAATATTATAACCCCTGTTTTACTTTTTTTTAATTATTATTTTTTATATTTTTTTGTCACAAACACTAAATTAGAAGCGTTTAAGAAACACTCCTTCACAATTTCTGCATCTCTCTCAGTAAACGGTTTCACATGATTACCAGTAATATAACAAACTTCATGGGATGTCTTTGTTACCACTGAAAAAAACAACAACTTTGTTGCTGTTGCAAAGATTATTAAAAAAAAGCCTATTTATCACCTTCTGAAAGAGATCTTCGATTAAAAGTGTCATTGAAAGATTCCCGTTTATTGGTATTTTTTAAATACAGCACTTTCGTGACAAATCAAACAATTACTGATTCATGTTTGTTTTGCACTACAAAATAGTCAACCTCCCAACCGTCTTGAAACGATCTATTTTCTTCGAAAATTTTTCACTTGCAAGATATGGAAGATAGTTAAAAATTAGTTCCATGCGTAGAATTGTTGCTATTCCACTGTTGTATGTTATTAGTAACCATAACCGTTCCAAATAGAAAAAGAATATCTATCTGTACCCGTAAACACCGACAGCAAAAAGTAAAGGAGATATATTTGATTTCTTCACAAAAATTTTCCCTCAATGTTCTTAAATAAGTAAATTTCTCAGAGCAATGGGCCATGACCGGGCCCCTTAAAAAGGCTCGGTGGGCCGCAGGTTCAGTATCACTGCTCTGGACTATAAATTATGTCGATTAAATATATTAACCCCTTAAGTGCGGCGAGTGTACATAGTGTGACGTAAATATTGCCTCAATCACTCCCTTTTATTTGAATCAAAGCTTGAAATAGAGATGACCCTCGGATTCCATTGGTTGGAAATTCCATTCCATGACAATCAGACTACCGCGATCCGCGTTTGATTAGAGAGCTACTTCTGTATTTACTACATTGAATCACTTGTGATGTGGAATGGCTCCACTAATCCATAGAACACATTTCTAGGTCCTTAGACACCAACACTCATTCGCCCTCTTTTTCTTTTTTTATATGATTACAGCAAAGTTTTCGATTCGATTGGTTGGTTGATTATTTTTACATAGGGACCTAAATCAACCAAGCCGCTCTTAACTATCATTTATTTACTATTAATTAAGGTAAATGAGTCCAGGGCCGGCTCTAGCAGTTTTGCCGCCCCGGACAAAAATGGAAAATCTCTCCCCTCTCTCCAAAGAAAAGAATTATAATTAAAAAAAAGGTAAATTGTTCACATAGATACACACCAATAAAACTTGAATAATACTTGTAAACAAAAAGGCAACATAACTGTTTCGTCAATATTTGTGTGGACTGTAAAACTGGTTAAAGAATAAAAAATCAGTCTTTTTCGCAACGCTAAGCCTACTTTATTCGTGCACCCGCTTTTGTTGGGGTACAGCTAGACAATGTCTACTTTTACAAAACTTTTACAGATGGCGCTACAGTGCGCTGATGACGTAACATTCCGCCCGGCGTTGAAATATACAATATTTCAAAAATATATTTAAAAATGCAATTTGCTATATACAGTTTACAAATGCCTAAATGAATTAAATACAAATAAATTCAACATTCTAAAATAAGAAAAAAATACAATATTC
The DNA here is from genome assembly GCA_019973935.1 of Trichonephila clavipes. Classification (NCBI taxonomy): domain Eukaryota; kingdom Metazoa; phylum Arthropoda; class Arachnida; order Araneae; family Nephilidae; genus Trichonephila; species Trichonephila clavipes. The sequence continues at coordinate 1,850,670 of BMAU01000811.1, read as the reverse complement.
AAAAACAGAAAAATACAATATTCTAAGAATATAATATACTTCACATTACAATTTAATTTATATTATTATTTTCTATTGGTAAGATACATATTTTTGAGATAGAACGTGTGAGAACCCCCGTGGCAGTTTTTAGTTTAACGACTCTGACCTTACCGTCAGTTCCATAAATAACCTCCAAGATTCTTGCCATTGTCCATTTGCAGGGAGGCAAATCATTTTCCTTTAAAAGCACTAAACACCCTACGGCAACATTATTTTTCTCGAACTGCCACTTGTTTCTCTGCTGTAAATGATTAAGATAATCATTTTTCCAGCGTTTCCAAATAGTTTGTACACACTTTGTTGTATACTGCCACCTAGATAGTCTATTATCTGAAATATCTAAAATTGCGGGCTCAGGTATTGCACTGATAGGTCGACCAATTATAAAGTGTCCAGGAGTTAAAACTTCATATTCATTGATATTATCTGACAATGGTACTAATGGATGTGAATTAAGTATACCTTCAATTTGAATTATTATTGTCTCGAATTCTTCGAAAGTTATTTTACTATTAACTAAAGTTCTATAGAGATGGTGCTTGAATGATTTTACCCCCTGCCTCCTACAAACCCCCGAAATTAGGAGAACGAGGTGGGATAAATTTCCACTGGATAGCTTCTGATGCAAAATAATTTGCTAATGTCTCGTTTTTGTTACAAATTAATTTTATGAAACGATTTAATTCTGCAGCTGCGCCTTTAAAATTAGTTGCGTTATCGAACATTAATGTAGAAATGCGGCCTCTACGGGCACATAGCCTCTTCAAAGCTGCAATAAATGCCTCAGTTGTTAAATCAGTCACTGCCTCTAAATGAATAGCCTTTGTAGCCAAGCATACAAAAATCGCAACATAAACCTTTGAAAATATCCCCTTTCTCTGATTTTTAAATTTTATTTGAAAAGGTCCGCAAAAATCCACCCCAGAGTTTAAAAAATGGTGCACTTGGAGTTACTCTCTCTGATGGTAAATTTCCCATTAATTGATCTACCCCAGTAGACTTCTGTCTAAAGCATGCAATGCAATCATGAACTGTTTTTCGTGCAATACCCTTGCCATTAATGGGCCAAAACTGCATTCTAATTTGATGTACTAAACCCTGAGCACCAATATGAAAAAACTTCTTATGCATATGCTCAAAAAGTAATTTAGTAAATTTATGTTTACTAGGTATAATTATTTGATGTTTTGCTTCAAATGGTAAATCAGCATTACAAAGCCTTCCACCAACTCTGAGTAAAGAATTCTCATCTAAGAAAGGATCTAAAGCCTTTAACTTACTTGTTTTTGAAACACTTTTACCTTTTTCAAGGCATCGATTTCTGCTTTAAACTCAATTGTGCTATTTTAGCTAAAAATTCCGTACTCCTCTTTACTTCATCTGCAGTTAGATATTTCTCCTTATTACAAGACTCCTCAGCTTTGATGTTATTAATGAACCTAAAAATAAAGCTAAAAATTCTAATTAATTTTATGAAATTATTTGTAACATTAAAGAGTTCATCATAAAAATTTGAAGAACACTCAGTCATTGAAAGAGTCACAGCACATTTTAGTTCATCTCTGTAGGAAGGATCAGGAAAAGTTGATTGTCCTCGTATTCATCAGTTTGTAAATCTGGACCCGAGAACCACATTTCGTTCTTTAAAAAGTTCATCCACATTGCAGCCTCTAGAAATTAAGTCGGCAGGATTGTTCTTGGAGCTAACATGTTTCCAATGATAGTCCTTTGAAAGTGCTTGGATCTCCGCCACCCTGTTGCTGACAAATGTTTTGAGTTTATGAAGTTCAGTCTTTATCCACGCTAAAGCAATCGTTGAGTCCGTCCACATCCAAATTTTATGAATAGATAATTGTAGAATTGGCACAACCTTTTTGACTAATCTCGATAGTAGTAAAGCTGCAGACAGTTCTAACCTCGGTATGGTGAGTGTTTTCAAGGGAGCCACTCTGGACTTGCTGCATAATAATCTAGTTTGAGATTGTCCAGATTCGTTGAAACATTTTATGTAGACAACAGCAGCATAGGCACGTTCTGATGCATCGGAAAAGCCATGTATTTCAATCCGTATTGTTGCAGGAAGTAGAATGCACCTTGGGATTTTGAAGTTATTTACTTTCTCTAATTTTTGGTAGAAGTTCATCCACTCTTCCATTGCATCTGGTGGTAGCTGTTCACTCCAATCTAATTTTATTTTCCAAAGTTCTTGGATGAATATCTTAGCCTTCGTAACAATGGGTCCTATCAGGCCCAAAGGGTCATATAGCCTTGCAATTTCTGAAAGCACGTCTCTTTTTGAGAAGTTGACTTTGTCACTGATCTTTACTTTGTATGTGAGACAATCCACCTTTGGATCCCATAGCATACCTAATGTTTTCACTGGAGCATCCTGAAATTCCTTATCAAACACATAGGAAGATGCAGATAAATCTTTCAACAGTTCTGGGCTATTTGACACCCATTTGTGTAGCTCAAAACCCCCTCTCTGTAATAGTTGAGATAATCTGGTTTGGAGTTTTTTAGCATCCTCTAATGTAGACTCTCCAGAAAGAATATCATCCATATAACTATCATTACAAATCACATCTGCTGCGTCAGGAAATTCCGCTTTTTCTTCATCTGCTAAGGCCCTTAAGGTCCTGGTTGCTAAAAATGGTGCAGAAACTGTCCCATAAGTTACGGTAGCTAGCTTGTAAGTCTTGACTGGAGCATCTGCACTAGTCTTCCACATAATTCGTTGTAAATCCCTTTGATTAGGATCAACAAGTATCTGCCTGTACATTTTTTTAATATCTGCACTAAACGCGTACTTGTGTTTTCTAAATCTACTGACTATGGAAAAGAGATCTTGTTGTATAATTCCTCCGTTTAGTAAAATGGAGTTTAGAGAAAAACCACTTGTTGTTTTTGCACTTGCATCGAAGACAACTCTCAATGTCTTCTCTGGTTTGTATACAGAATGATGAGGAATGTAATAGTTAATCTTATCTAATGTTTCATTTTTAATCTCCTGCATATGGCCTAAAAGTTCATATTCATTCATAAATTCTTTATACAAAGTTCCCATTGTATTGTTTTTGTTTAATTTTTCCCAAATACCATTTAGTCGTTTGATCGCATTCTCTTTGGAATATCCTAATAATGTTTCTGCATTTTCCTTTATGGGTAACCGAACTATAAATCTTCCCGTTTTATCTCTTTTATAGGTACTAAAAAAATGTTCCTCACAATAAATTTCCTCTTCACTTTTTGTTATTTTCTTAGAATCATCTGGAAGTGATTCCAGTTCAAAGAATTTCTTTACTGTTATATCTAAGCTTGGTTCACTTATTAAACAACAATTGGCTTGTTGTTGTGACTGAGGAAGGGTACCAGTGACTAAGTAGCCAAATTTTGTATTTTGTAAAATTACATTTCCCTCCTGCAAATAATATTGTTCTGGATTTAAAATTTCAAAAAATAGTTCACTTCCTATCAATATATCTATTTGACCTGGCATATGGAAATTATAATCAGCCAGCTCAATTGAAGCTGGAATATTTAAATCCGATATATTTAATTTCGATACAGGAATCGCATCGATAACTTTAGGTAAAAGTGAAAATTGTACATTGCGTGCAAAAGTATAATCCCGATTAGAAATTTCAATTTTTGCTGAATATTTCGATGATTGCGTAATTCCGTTAATGCCTGTTATAGATTGGTTTGCAGACTTAAATTTAAATCCCAACTTTCTTGCTATGTCTTCTGTCATAACGCATATCGTAGAAGCATTATCTAATAATCCTCTTAACTTAATTCTATATCCATCAGCACTTTTAACGAAAATCATGAATGTATTTAATAAAACACATTTATTTCCATAAGTCAAAACCGCCACTTCTGGCTGACCTTCAAACCGAGTAGTATTCGAAATGGTCTCTATCCCCCTTTCTCCTACAGTTTGATTTTTAACTGCAGAGCGAAGTTCAGCAGAATCGTGAAGCAATGAATTATGTAATCCCTTGCAACCACTAACTGTGCATTTATATTTAGACATGCAGGCACCATAATGAAGTCTGAGGCAATTTATACAAAGTTTGTTATTGGTAACAAATTTCTTTCTGCACTCCACAGACATATTTTGAAATGCAATACATTTATAAAGAGGATGAGAATTTCGACATAGAATACAAGGTTTAACAGTTATTTTTTACTATTAACTACCAGCGATTTGGCTTTAGTTGACATTGCAGTATTTTTATGGATCATTTTAGTACTAGGAATGCGAGTAATGTTTTCTAACACAGCACTTCTCTTTTCTAAAAATTTCATAATAGAATCAAATGTTGGAACTTCTGCTGTTTTCAACGAAAGTTCGAATTGTTTTCTAGATTCTTTGTCAATTTTTTGAAGAATTATATTTATTAAAATTATATCTGATAGATCATTCTGCTCATATTTCAAAACTTTAAGTGCTCTAATGTTTCTATTGATACAATCCATTAAAGCGCGCAGTTCTTTGGCTGATTCGCTATAAATTTTTTCATAATTAATTATCTCAAGGACATGTGAATCTATCAACTGCCGTTTGTTTTCGTAACGATCTTCTAATGCTTTAAAGAGAGAATCGAAACTATCGCTAGGCGACTCTAAGAGCTTTGCTTCTCCTTTTAGAGATGCTCGAAGATAGTATAGTTTTTGCGAATCATTCAATTGCTCATTATTACTTATTAAATTAATAAATTGATTTTTAAAATTAGAAAATTCTGCTATTACACCAGAAAATTCTGGCAATGGAATTTGAGGTAAGCGGATACTATTTTTACCATTGTCATTTAAATTAATGTTTACATTTTCAGAATTTTTCAAAGAATACATTAAAAGTTTGAGACCTACCTCTGTTGTCTCGATCCGTTGATTTATATCTTCTATGTCCAGCTGAATGATTTCCAAGCTTTCGAAAATTTCTATTTCACAATAATCCTCAGCTATTTTATCTAGATTTATCTGTAATTGCTCAATTTTTTTGAGTTTAATTTCGATTTCAGTGACACTAGTATCCTTTGACACTGTCTTCTCCGAGGTAAAAGCCTCTAACCTAGTTAAAGTTCCTTTGATTGAATCTTTTAAACGATTCAATTTTTCTTCAGTAGTTACGTTGGAGTTATTTTTATTTTTCGATTTTTTATCCATTTTCTGTGGCTTCGTAGGACCAATGTTTCGTCAATATTTGTGTGGACTGTAAAACTGGTTAAAGAATAAAAAATCAGTCTTTTTCGCAACGCTAAGCCTACTTTATTCGTGCACCCGCTTTTGTTGGGGTACAGCTAGACAATGTCTACTTTTACAAAACTTTTTACAGATGGCGCTACAGTGCGCTGATGACGTAACAATAACAATATATATATATATATATATATATATATATATATATATATATATATGTATGTATATAAGTCTTAAAAAATGCAAAATAATCTGAAATTAGGGACATATTTACATGCTATTATTTCAAACGAGTAAAGTGTAAGAGAAGAAATCGCCCATTTCAGCAGACCAATTTCTTCGAAAAAGAGTCTATTGATGGTGGGGATCACAAGCGTTTATTTTAACTTATAGTAACTATATTCAAGACTAAATAAAACATCTCCTGTGGCTCTCTATCTACTAAAAACTCTTGTCCCTATCCCCTTTTGGAGAGCTGACACTGGACATCGTATGGGGGAAAGGAATGTCCGTTGTGATCCCACTCTTGGATGGAGAGAAAGTTACTAGAGAAAGATGCGTGAAGATATCGAATTTCGTGATTTAACATATACTTCCGCCTCGAACCCTTCGAGTTTTAAAATAAAAGAAAATTGACATTCAGCATAGAATATAAAAGAAATACCAAATTCACACCCAATAATATTTGCGAAAATATATAAGTTTTTTGTAACAACAAAAAAAATTTCAAATTCGATCCAATTGCCGCCCTTAAAATTTGCTGCCACGGGCAGGGGTCCGTCCCTAGAGCCACCCCTGCTAGGACGTCTGCGACAAGGAAAAATGAGCTTTTTTACACCAAATTTAAATGGTTCTCACTTACTTAAATTAAAAGCAAGGGAAGTAAAATATTTACGTTGAATTATCTGTATATTTATGTACTTACTAATGTAAAAAATTTCTATTTTAAATTACAAATAAATCTGCATGAGCAATAAATAATTAATAATTATATTTTTTTATTTTCGAGACATGTTCTTAGCTTTAGGTACACTTTGCATAAAATCCGCTGCATATATAGCTACAAAATTTTACAAACTTTTTGCAAACATAACAGTCTATAAAATGAATGAAATGAAATTTTAAGAAATAAGTTTATAAAATTTTTTTTAAATTTTAAATTTAGTGATTTAAATTTCCTCTAAATTTTATGCACAGAAATTGTGCTATATATAAAATTTATGAATGTTTATTTGAAAAAAATTAATTTTAACTTTGTTGGAAATTTGTGAATCTTGTAATATGCAAAATATCAGCACAATAGGTAAAGCAGATTTTGAGAAAAGTGTACCGAAATCAACAAAAAATGAATTTTGAAAAAATTACAAATAAACATATTTTCATCTATGATTTGTAAAATAATACTTTTTATTACAATATAAAGCCGTACCATAATTAATTGGATTATTTTGCATCATTTCTCAGTTTTTAAATTGTAAATTTAAAATTCTAGATTATTTAGAAGTCTTTTTAATTACTCTATCCTTACTTCATCTACGCATGTTATCAATGATTCCCACCTTCTTCCATTTAAAATACCAAAATTTTATGTCTGTAAGTTTTGGTATTATTTACTTCACTTTGAATATCATCATCATAGGATACTACAGAGTTCCTTACGCATATTTTTATTTTTATAAAAATACACGAAGAAAATGTATTTGAAGAATTTAAAAAGTTAACTTTTGATGTCTAATTTATATAAATGGAGCTCCGTTTTTAATAATTATAACCAAAAAAATCTCTGTTTTTGTACTCATACATGTGAATATTTATTTATTTTGAAGTAAGACCAAGTTATAAGATGTAGAGTTTTAATCATGAGTATTCAAATGTTAACAATAAGCAATGAGGAAAAAGGAAATGTCTGTTTTACAAGCTGTGTATTTAATTTGAATTAATACTCAAGATCCATGTTGAACTATATTCACTCGATTAATAATTTAAGAACTACACTGAGTATTTATAAATGCAAGAGTAGGCATCATTAACATTTCAAAAAACTAAATTTTATTTTAAAATTTTGTAACTAATCACTTAGATTTTCCGTAATTTTTGCACACAAAAAAAAGTAGAATTTTCCATGAATTTGAACATATAATACAGAAAAATTACATTCATTGTAGAGAAAAAATAGTTTTTTTTACAATATATATTATATACAAAACGAAGAAAGAAGGTTTTTGAAGAAAGTGCAGCTGAATCATAGTTACATCACATTTGTTTACATTTTTAAATTTCAATTTTCTAGCGTTCTATTTATCGAATTCTCATAAATAATGCATCTATGGATGCAGCAAAGTGAGTAGTAGAAATATACCGGTTCTGGAACAGAGGTTCCAGAGGTGCCAGAGGTTCCAGGAGGTTGAGGCGCATGCAAACAAAAGAGGGTGGAAGTCCCCTCCCCCGGGTCTGGACCGGGAGGATGGTTTCTGACTGATAAGGGTTTCGGGGCTCTGTACTGATAAGAAATGCACGCTTTTAGCGATAATGAGTTATATTCTGATATAGTTTTAATTAAATGATTGTGATTTTTTAATTACGTCATTGGAAGCAAATTTTAATTGGGATGAATGAATCAAACTTTTTGGAGAGGGACATAATTTGTTACTTAGGGTTAGTGAATATATTTTATTATAATCTATTTTTCCCCCTTAAATATTTCTCATTATTTCTTAAACTAAAGTATTATTCGCCCGTGGCACCATCTATGAACGATTTGAATTTACAAGTGCAGAATTATGCCTATTCTTAAGTTTCGAACCTCAAAAGTCTTCGTACTTGAATATTAGACATGTTTCCTAACCATTCGACTACGAAAACCTAATGCTTCGTTGAGATTTTGTGAATACATCAAAAATCGAATTAAAATAGTAAAAATGAACTTGAGATTCCTACAACTAAAAATTAATAGCACTCTGTTTGAAAAATTCGATGCAAAACTATTCAAAACTAGGGATTTCTTTATTTTATTGGGTAATCTTACAATTTTGGAAATAAACGTACGGTGCATGTTTAGATCAAACGAAGTCACGTGCAGAATGAATCATAAGTCTGATAAAGTATTACTCAGTAGGGTAAAAATGGAATGTGTACTTATATGGTCATAGAGAAATGTTCTAGATATATGTCAGAATGTGTGTCTTGATAAGAACCTTATTTATTCACGCTGAAAAGACTCCAGAAATCCTATGTGCATGTTAATACATAAATTCTGATAAAAAAAGCAGTTAATACCCATTTTATCAAGGCGCGCACGTGAGAGTAGATTATTCTGCTCCACCAATCAGCTTATTTAAGTTTTGTGATAATACTCAGACAAACCAATCACATTTCAGTATTGATGTAAAGTTCTAATCATAGACTTGGGTTACATTTAGTTCAAAGTCATTTCTAACTTTTTCTCTCTCAGACTACAGTTTTAAATTTTGTTCTATTTTAAACGAACTCGTACAAAATTTCAAAAATGAAACGAATGCTGAATCTCCCAAATATGCCAACTAAGCGTGTGTGTTTCAATAAAGATGACAAACTAGATTCCTCCTTTTCGGAAAGTGCTATTCCGCCACATCATTTCCATTTGGGGCAAGACATCTATGCTGCAGTGACATATTTTGCTACCTCCGTGCAAGTTCATCTACGACAGTATTCAAGAGATGAAAACAATCGACTTTACCCAACTAAAATAGGTGTCTGTATGTCAACTGTGCTCTGGCAATCTCTTGCAAATCGAATCGAACTAATCAACGTGCTCTCCTCAACCGAAGAGACTTTAGTTCTAAAAGACGCTTTGATGATTTCAACTGTGTTCATCGAGGACGTTCCACATATTACCTGCCAGCGATACTTCAAACAGAAGGACTTTTCTAGAAAGTTCATCCCCGGAACTTGTGTTATGAATGAAAACAGTTGGTTAGAATTAGCACAAATTCGCAAAAGAATTACGGAGAGTGCCATGTCCATGGTCTTCGATTGTATTTTTCGAAAATTGCTGTTAAATGAAGTTTCGAAATTTACACCAAATGTTGTTGTGAATACGGACATTTCAGAAGTAGAATCAGTACTAACTACTTCATTAATAGAACTTTTTTTATGAATACTTAGGGCGTTCTATTACCGACGTGTTTGAATGTTTTGGATGTACTCAGGGATATGCAAATCAACTCGGACATGAATGCATTACAATGGATCGTGAAACTCGTTTGCAACTCTTTGGTGATCTAGCCTTTTTTGCTATGAACTTTGAGCAACTAATTCAAGACTTTATTCAACGAAACATTCAAATGTTAAATTATATAAGTCCTATGTTTGTAAATAATTGGGATATGACTTCTTTTATAAATAATGCTAAAAGTATGTGCATTGCCTCTGATATTCATCGCTTGCTTTAAATAAAATATTTTTTATGTGTATTGATGCGTTATTATTGTTTCCATCTCCAGTTTAATTATTTATATTTACGATATTTCATTATTTTTTCAGGTTAATTTAATGGTATAAATACTTTAAGTATTCCGCTTTTAACATTATTCATGTATGTGATATTATTCAATAAACACGTTATTCCTCAGTTAAGAATGAATCTTGAAAAGGCTTATCGAGACCCCGAATAGCCGGGTAGTTTTGGTGGTGTTGAGGCTTTATTTAGAGCAACAAACAGAAAATTTCCTAGGAAAGATATTAAAAAGTTGCTAAGTGGGAAAGATTCATATACTTTACATAAACCTATTAAAATAAATTTAGGAAAAAAATAGAGTATTTGTAAATAGAATGAATCAGCAATTTCAGGCTGATTTAATAGATATGCAGTCTCTTACTAAGTTTAATGATGAGTATAGATTTTTACTTACTTTTGCATTTGTGTTTTATCTAAATATGTCTGGGCTATTCCATTACATGATAAGAATGCGAAAACAATAGTATCGGCCTTTGAATGAATCTTTTCTGAACGTATTCCTCTTAAACTTCAAACTGATGCTGGTAAAGAATTTACAAACTTTTTCAGAATTATTTCAAAAAGAAGGAAATAGAGTATTTTTTATGACGAATAATAATACGAAAGCCTCTGTCGTAGAACGATTTAACAGAACGTTAAAGACTAAAATGTGGAAGTATTTTACGGAAAGGAATATAAAGCGTTATATCGATGTTATTGATAAATTAATCCATAGTTATAATAATACTTGGCACAGAAGTATTCAGATGGCCCCTGCTTCTGTAACCGAAGAAAATGAAAAGGAGGCATGGAAAAATTTATATGGAAATAAAAATAAAATATCATCTAAAACAAGATTTCAAATAGGGGATACAGTTCGAATTAGCAGAGAGAAATTAATATTCGAAAAAGGATATGAACAAAATTGGACGCGGGAGATTTTTACCATTTATCACATTCTACGTAGGAACCCCACTGTTTATAAAGTAAAAGACTTAACAGGAGAAGTAATTTGGGGTACATTTTATGAAGAACTTCAAAAAGTAACGGATTCAGGCTATTATCCAATCGAAAAAATTTTGAAAACACGAAAAAAGAATGGCAAGATTGAATATTTTGTACAATTTTTGGGGTACCCAGAAAAATTTAACATGTGGGTACATGACGTGAAACATCTATAAAGAACGATCAATATCTATTTAATCATCAGTCGTAAAAATGTCTTTCTACGTAACACTTGTGAGTGATAGCTCCAAAGATTTTTTTCCAGAAAATAAAGTTTCACATTTTATTACACAACTTCCGACTCCTATTACTCTAAAGGGAGAATGGGAAATGGGATTAGTTGACTTTATTTATCCTCTCTCATGCATGGTACAATATAAGAGAAGGTAATAATTTATTCGGTTTTGATCTGGGTGATGGGAAGTTGATAGCCAGAAAAATTCCTCAAGGATGTTACGAGTCTATACCTGACATTTTAGAGGGGATGTACTTAGAAGATTTTAAGAATAAAATAGAATTTCATTATCATCCTGTTGTCAAAAGAGTGAATATCAAGACAAAAGGACATGCTAAAATTTTTTTAGATGAAGGTGTTTCTGAACTCCTTGGTTTCGAACCAGGTGAAATTAAAGGGAAAGTAGAAAGTCCTTATATCGCTGATCCTAATGCTTCGTTTCCCCTTATACATGTTTATTGTGATTTGGTAGAACCTCAAATTGTGGGTGATATTCAAGCTCCCCTTTTGAAAATTGTAAAAGTTGAAGGAAAAGATGGAGACACGTGGTAAATTCACACTACACAAGACCTCATTTTGTTCCGGTAATACGTCAGCATTTTCAAACAATCGAATTGTTTCTTAGATTACATTGAGGTGATTTAGTACCCTTTGAAAGGGGTAGAGTTATAGCGGTGGTCCATTTTCGCATGAGACAAATAGCATAAAAGAAAATTAATGGATGTATAAAGTTCATTCAAGAATCAAACTTTGTGGAATAAAGATGCTCGTTCCTTATACGTGTTGTTTAAAACAATATGACGACTATTTCGTCGATCAAGCCGGTAATGGACTTTCTTATTATCAAGGTCAATCTTTACAAAAGGGATATGGTATCGGAGGATGATTTAAAAGACTATTCCGTTCTGCTCTACCCTTTTTTATCTCGAAGAGCCAAATCTGTTGGAAAAGAAGTTTTAAGAACAGGGACTCAAATAGCGAATGATTTATTAGAAGGACGAAATTTGCAAGAATCAGCTGAAGAGAGGGCAAAGAAAACGGGGAGAATATTAGCAAAGAAGGCAATTAAAAAAGCAGATGATATGCTCGGTAAAGGGAAAGCCTATAAAAGATAAAAGAAACTTCCAAAGTATCTCATTCAATCGAAAGTAAGGAAGAAAAAAAGACGTGATATTTTTGATACGCAATAGAAATGGCATTTCTTTTGAAGGATTCTCCAGAATGTGCGAAATCCGAACTTAATTTATTTGCACTTCCGCCTACCCAAACGGTAATTGAAAGAGGTCATTGGGTCCAGTTTCCTCCAATAGCAGACGTATCTGACGGAGGACCTATTGAATTTGTCATTTCAGGAAGCGGTGAAGAGAGAGAGAGAGAGAGTACCTTGATTTATCTCAAACTCAACTTAATGTTAGAGCAAAAATTTTAAAAAGTGATGGAAAACTAATAGCAGAAGAAAATAAAGTCGGTCCCGTTAATCTTTTCCTTCATTCTTTATTTTCTCAAGTGGATATTAGTTTAAATGAGAGAATCGTCTCATCCAGTAGTAATACTTACGCTGATAGAGCTATCATCGAAACTCTTGTAAACCATGGGTATGACAGGAAGATTTCACAGCTTACATCTGAAGTTTATTATAAGGATACAGTGGGTCGAATGAATATATATGATGAAGATGATAAGGACCCAAATGAAGGATTCAACAAACGAGTTTCATTATTCAAAAACAGAGTGACTGTTGATATGATGGGCGACTTCATGTAGATTTGTTCAATCAAGATAGACTTTTGCTTAACCTAGTGGATTTAAAGATTAAACTCATCAGAAGAGTAAAACAGAATTTTGCTTGATGGGAGATGGGGATTATAAAGTGGTTTTTGATCACATCTCTCTCTTTGTAAGAAAAGTACGTGTAAATCCAGGAGTTCTCATAGGACATGCGAAAGCTTTAGAAAAAACAACAGCTAAATACCCCATCGATAGAGTTGTATGTAAAGTATTTTCTATACCTCAATCCAGCTAGTCTTTCATTCAGGATAACGTTTTTTCGGGGCAGATGCCCAAACGATTGGTACTGGCTTGTGTGGATAATGATGCATTTAACGGAAACTACAAGAAGTCTCCCTTCGAATTCAACCATTATTATATGAACTTTTTAGGAGTTTATGTAGATGGTCAACCTATGCCTCATCAACCATTAGAACTAGATTTCGAAAAAGATAACTACATTAGAGCATACCAGAATCTATTCTTACAGTCTGAAGGTCTTTATTTATCGAGAACTGAGTTTCCTAAAGGATATGCCTTATATCTGTTTGATTTATCACTTGATTTATGTGATGGGGAACATTTCAATTTGATCAAGCACAGTAACTAAAGAATAGAATTAAAATTTAATATATATATATATATATATATATATATATATATATATATATAAAGTTCTAGAACAGACAGTTTCATTAATAGTTTTTGCCGATTTTGAGTCTCTGATTGAAATCAACAAAACAAGAAACGTGCTCTTCGAATTTGGAAGCTAATGATGTATGCCTCACAGATTCATCGAATTTTGTCTAGAGATAGAGATGCATCAAGATATTTCATTGGAGTTTTCCCATCAGACGAAATACCTCTTCCCAAAGAACGTGCTACCCTAGTTGTAAATACGGATACACGAGACCAAGAAGGATCACACTGGTTGGCAATGTATATTAAAGAAAAGAACACTTTAGAATTTTTTGATTCTTATGGATTTCCACCAGAAATGTACGGGATTCATATTTCCAAGTATGCTGAAGAGTTTACGAATGTGAAATAGAATAAGAAATCTATCCAAAGTCTCACATCAAATGTTTGTGGACTTTATTGCGTATATTTTCTTTTAAAAATAAGCCAGCCGAGGTTATTCAATGGATTATGTGTTATATGAATTCTATCGTAGTAAACTCAATGATTTTCGATTGTATCAATATTTAAAAAAAAAAAAAAAAAAAAGGTATAATGTAAGATTAAATTTTAGAAGGTGAATAAAAATATATATATTTCTTATATTTTGTGTTTGTGTTATTATTTTTTTGTAAGACAAATATAATTTAATTTTTTATTACAAATGTATAATATTGTCTGATATTTAATAATTAGTATGAATAAAAATACTATATTATTTTACTTTCTGAAATAAATATAAGAACTAAACAAAGTATATAAATTGAAAAGAAAAAGCAATTTATTTAGGAACAACAAAAAAAAAATTACACTTTATATTCTATCCATGATGAAGGTTTTCCATACAATATTTTTGTTTTCAGATATTTATTCTTAATATAGCTTGATGGAAAATTTTTTCTTTTTAAAACTTCATTAAAAAATTCAATTCCAAAAGGTTTTTTTTCCTGTCCCTTGCTATATGAGTAATCAAATTTATAATATTTGTATTGCGTATAATTTTTCCATCCACTATTAGCTCTTTATCAGGTGTCCAGTATATTTCTCCTTGATTTTGCTGGATAAAGTTTAAAATTTTCTTTGGGATATTTTTACATTTCACTGGGGCTATACTTCCTATCTCCTCTTCAATTGTAGCAGCGCTTGTTTCCTCTTTGAGACGGGTTATAACATGCTCTTTTGGTGATAAGCTTGTAAGGATATTTATCTTATCTTCAACTGTGTCTGTAGACTGATCTTGATAATGTTCTTGTTTTGTGTCCACTGTCTCCATGATATCAGGATTTTTACTAGGATAGAGAGAGAGAGAGAGGGAAAGTTTACAAACTTCTGAAAAATTTGAAGATACAGAGTTGCTTTTTCTTCATCAGAGATATTTTTCCTTTGAAGAATGGTATGCATCTGTTTATCTAGTGTAGACAATTGGACCTGAACAAATTCTTGAAGTCTCTCTTCCGGAAAAAGCATAAGTTTCTTAGTATGCTCCATTAAATAGAGAAGATAAAACCGAAAGGGCAGCGGAGATTAAGAAACTAAGGAATCCTTCCCCCTTTTGAACTAACAAATTCCTTTTCTTATATAAAGGAATAGATCTGTCTCCCAACTTCCGTACGACCGTTTTAAAGGGGGCTAGATTTGACTTCTGGCGTTTGGTCAATGGAACATTACCTTTTAAAGTGTTCATAGCACATTCACATATGGCCTTTATCAGAGAGTTTGGACATTTTCGCAAAATCTTTTTCTTACTTTTACTTTTAGTTAAAAGTTTTAAATGCTCAATATGTTGCTTAGTCGACATGTTTAAAGCGAATTTCGTATACCATGCGTTTCAATCCTTTAAATACTATATTTTAACACAGAAAAAATATTACTGTAAAATGTATTATTTCTGCGAGCAATTATGATCGAGGGACATAAACAATGTTTTTATCCCCAGGAAAAATATTCGTACGTACGCGTAATTGTTCATCAGTTTCCGGTTTCAAATTGATAAATAAATATCCATATAGACGAATTGTTGCATCGTTATAGTTTTCAAGAAAAAATTTTGATTTTGAAGAATACATTTGTCTAACTAAACAAGAAATCTGTTGTTTGTCTCTAACGTTTTTGAAACAACATAAAGAAACATTTCTCATTTCTCGATCCTTATAAAATTTTTTTGAACAATAAAGATAACAGATATATTTTTATGATGACTTTCCTTTGTAAGTAAATTGGATAATTTTTTATCTCTCTCTCTCTCTCATCACCCAATTCACTCATTAAATCATCTATTATTATAAGAACATCTCTCGTATTTTCTATATCATGCGGTATACCTTCATGAAATTCAACATCAAGTATTTCATTAAAAAGTTCTTGATAAGCACCATAACACAAGAAGAGTTTTGAAGGGATTGGTTTAATCAATTTCGTATCTAATAAACGTTTTACAAAGTAAGTTTTACCGAAATTAGATGGACCACATATTAGCATAGAAAAGGGATGTTTCATGTAAGGAAACTCCATTGCAAAAGAAGAAAATATCTTTAAAACTTTTATTTTATATGTATATACCTTTAAAAGTTATCTTAGAAGTAAATTATAAAAAATACAAAAAAATCAATGAAATAAAAAATATATTTTATTTATGCACAAAATATCGAATTTGAAATGAGATAAACAATTCGTAATAAATCCAACCCGAGTAATACAATGTTTAGAAATAGACTTATGCAGAATTAAATATGCTTACAGAATTATATATACACATATATTTATACAGAATTATATATACAGAATTATTTATACAGAATTATATATACACAATTAAGTAAACAGAATTATATATGCAGAATTATATATATATACTGAATTTTATATACATTCAGAATTAAATAAGCAGAATTACATATATGCAGAATTATATATATATACTGAATTTTATATACATTCAGAATTAAATAAGCAGAATTACATATATGCAGAATTATATATATATATATATACAGAATTATACATACATACAGAATTTTATATATGCATACACAATTAAATAAACAGAATTATACGTACAGAAAAATATACAATGATAAATTTCAAGCGAAAAGTTAATTAACTTTGCTCACAGTTAATAGAATAATATCCTACAGCCAAAGTATTTATTTTATTATTTAGCATGAACCTTTTTTCATCATGAGCAGAAAAGGTGAGCTTGTTGAGAGTGACACTGTAAATATTATGATTTACACATCTAATTAGATTCATTGAGGTATACAAATTAATGTCTTCTAGTAGGCACCTACGGTAATCTTCAAAATCAATTTTTTTCTGCAAAGTTGATTTCTTTACACCTTTAAGTTTTTTTATCAAATGACAACCATCCACTTTAAAGGAATACATTTTCGATCGCAAACCTATAAATTCGGTCATTACTTTACCGCAATTTTCGTCTTTCCTTTTACCCAAAACTTTTTTATTTTTGCGAGGAATCCCATATATATTATTTGTTGGGTATTCTGAAGTGTCAAAGAGATATATATATATATTTAATATCACTATAAATATCATCGCATTTTATATTATAAATGAAGCTATCGGTATCGGTATATAAAAGTTTTATATTTTCTCCGTAACACGCTTTCATTTTATGGTAATGAAACTCATACATCAAAGTCTTGGAAATATCGAGTATCGACATCCCTACTGCTATAGGCTTGTTCAATGTTAGTGAGGTTTTACCCATATGAAAAGCTGCTAAATTCTCACAGAAAATGGTCCTATCTTTAAAATTTGGTTTAGATATTAATTTTTCTGCCTTTTCCCCATTACTGCACAGACGAATATCCACACGCTTTCGTATGTTCTCCATTGTTTTCCCAAAGATGGCGTTATTCATTATAATTTGTAAAAATTTTTCTCAGATTCATTTTCAGCTTCAGTACGGAACTCTGTGTTCATGTTTATGTACGGCTGAAGCCAGGATTCTTGAATTAATGGTAAGTGTGAGTGGTCATCATGTAAAGATTCCGGATGTTCTAAATCCACTTCGAGAATATATCCTTTTCCCCCATTCTCATCGATGTTATCAACATCTAAAAAATCTACCCACTTAAGGGGTCATATACCTTTTAAAATTTCCTGAAAATCGATTTTTTTATTATTATTTTATTTTATAGAGTAAACCTTTCTGAGTGTTCTAAAAGAAACCGCATGCAGATATTCCCAATAGAACGGACGTTATTAAGAAAATAAAAAGAGTAGAAAAGGCGATTTACATATTGTTTACATTTTGGCTCCAGGGTGACAGCTGTCATGTCGCTGGTGACAGCTGCGTTTCTCTGTTTCTAATATTTTCATTCTAATTATTATCAAATGCTTGAATCTAAGCCTCAAGTATTATTATTTTGTTGTTCTGAATATTAACTACAACTTCTACTAACTTTATAAACTTCTACTTCTACTTTGTTTTGATAAAGTGAATCTTGAATTTATACTCGCTCGTTTTTGATTTTCATACCGTATCTTATTCTAAGATAAGTTTTAGGAAAAGTATTATTTTTTTATAAACTTTGAAGGATGAATTGACTGAATCTGCTAAAAGACCATCTGGTAAACGTCCTAAGAAAAGGAAGTTTACTGGTAATATGCATACGAGATGCAAAGCTGTACACAGTGTGGATGAATCACTAAACAACAGTGCATCTGGAAAAAAGATTCGGCTGCAAGATGTTCATTCATCTTTTATTGAACATTATGACTGTTTTGATGGCTATAGAGTGTTTCATAAAACTATCATGTTTACAAACATTCAAAACTTTGCTTCTTGCAAAAAATGTGGTCGTGATATTAAACTATCAGAAAAATGTGTTAGAGGTTTGTCTAGTGTTTTTTCGATTGAATGCAAGAACTGTAAAGACTTGTGTTTGTTTAGAAATTCAAAAATGCTGGGTAAAAGAAAAAATACTCCAGAAATAAACAGACGTTTTGTATACGCAATGAGGACAATTGGACAGGGTCATGCAGCAATGACAACTTTCTGTGGTGTCATTGAATTTCCTCCTCCAGTTGCTGAAAAATCCTATAATAACATTATAAACAAACTACAATTGTGTAGTAAAGAAGTCGCAGAAGCATCAATGCAAAGTGCAGCTTTGGAAGAGGTAACTTTGACAAATTCTTCCGATATAATAATTAGTGGAGATGGAACATAGAAAACCCGTGGCTATTCTTCTCGTGTTGGTGTGTGTGCTGTTATAGGAGACAAAACAGGAAAGTGTATTGATGCAGAAGTGATGTCTTCTTTCTGTAAAGGATGTGATTTTTGGAAACGAAGAAAGGGGTCACCTGCTTACAAAAAGTGGAAAATTCTTCACGTTAAAGAATGTTTGAAGAACCACAATGGTTCAGCTGGCATGATGGAGACTGTCGGAATGGTTCGTATATTTCAGCGTTCATTAAGTCATCGTTCTGTGAGATATACATCTTACATCGGAGATGGCGATTCCAAAACATTCTCATCTATTACTGCATCCAATCCGTATGGAGAAGATATCACAGTTTCAAAAATTGAATGTGTTGGACATGTTCAAAAAAGAATGGGAACTCGTTTACGAAAATTAAAACAAATGAGCTCCAAACTCAGTGATGGGAAGTCGATTGGGGGAAAGGGAAGGTTGACCGACAGAATGATCGACTTAATTACAACGTACTATGGAAATGCAATCCGACAAAATAAAAACATGCCTGTCAGATATGCGAAAAGCTGTTTGGGCTGTATATTTCCATATACGTTCAAGCGACGAAGAACCATTGCACAGTTTTTGTCCCGTAGGTCCTAATTCTTGGTGTAAATATCAAAATCAAGTAGTAGAGGGCAGTGTGGAAACTTTTAGACACAGTAACAAATTGCCAGTGGCAGTAATGGATGCCATATAAAACCTGTGTTTAATGATCTATCACAACCTAAACTTTACAAAATGTCTAGGGGTAAAACTCCAAAATAATAATGAATCCATTAATTCATTAATATGGGAATTATGCCCAAAAACTTTAGGTTGTGGTAGAAAGATTGTTGACATATCTACAAATGAGGCAATTGTCATTTTTAATGATGGCAATCAAGGCAGACTAAAAATTATGCAATCGCTTGGTCTGACTGTTGGTCAATTTGCACATAAATTTGTTACACATGTAGATATAAAAAGAATTCAGACTGCAGAAGTACATTTTAATCTCCCTACAAAAGAAGTACGACAGGCTAAAAGAATGCAATTTAAAACTACTTGTAAGAAATTAACTGAAAAAGAGGGAACATCATATGCATGTGGTGAATTTTAGCATTTTAGAATCATAGTAATACACTGCATTCATATCACAAATTGTTTAATATTTATAATAAGTAGTTGTTAATTAAGGTATTGATTGTTTTTAAGTAATATTTATAAATTTTTAACTTTATTTTGGAGAAATGTGAATCACTTTGTTGCATTTTGATTATTTTGTAGCTTTTGATATCGTTTCGATGCTTGTACTGCATTGGTATAATATATGTTTTTAGTTATAATAATTTTAATAAATTGAAGTTTATTGACTAAAAACTTCACATTAGTTTTAATTTAAATTTAGTTGTTGTTTGAGTAACCAGAATAATATATATATAAAACTGTGGTAAATTTTACGTTTGATGTCAATTTTCTCAGAACGTCATTTTTACTCATTACGCGCATGATATTTTCAAAACCGTGCCATGGAAAATGATAAAATTTTTTACTGTAGATTCTGATCATATCTGTACTTAAAATAACGAACCAGTTTGAGTTTTTAATGAAAAAAATTTAAAATTACAAATATAAAATAGCAAAAAATTTTTAAAATTTTATAGTTAAATTTTAAATTGTTATAGTTTACTAAAAATTTTAAATCAGTGTTTCATGCTTCGTCATTTTAAAGATAACACAATTTCCAACACTGAGCAAAAATTTCATCAAAAAATATTGGTAACTTTTTTTATAAAGCTGCGCGTAATGCATATCACTTGCGAAAAGAAAACAAAAATTTCTTTTTGTAATTATCTAATTAAAAGTTTATCCTAATTAGCACTGTGTTTGTTGGTTATGTTTTAAGTAAAGCAATATCTATTTGTTTATTCCTCCAAAATTTACATTCCAGGAAACAATAATAAAAAAATTATAGAGCTTTAAAGAGCTCACTATTTTTAACCATTTTCAACTTTTTAAAAGGTATGTGACCCCTTAAAATCATTTAAAGGAAAGTATTGACTCATAGCCCAACCGTAAAGATTATTGGCATCTAAATATAGCAAAAAGTTTTGCTGTTTACTAGGTTCAAAGTTTGGGAGAAACTTATTATTTGCTCTGGCATAACGATTAGAGCATTGTGAGATCCCACCCCGTATACCCTTCTCTATGAACAAATACATGTCATAGTCCATCAATAACTCAATTTTAACTTTGGTGAATTTCAACATTGAATCCCATGAAAGACCTGGTGCACACAGTGTAATACCACACTGGATCCAAATTGAAGGCTTTCATGTACACGCTACGAAAATTCTCAAAAATATCGCTTAAAAGAAGAACATCGGTTTTTACATACAAATCAGAATATTCCCCTAAAGTTTTTATATTAAACGCATTCCACACGTGATATGCATGCTGATAATCATTATCGGTTGTATCTTCATCATTGAGACGACTGTAAAATTTCTCTTTGGGGGGTAAACATGTTTCGTTCAATTTTTCGGGACCCGACACATAATCATAAGAGAAACATCCCTTTCTCATAAGTAAGGTGACTTTATCTTCGGAAATAAATGACTTTATATTTCTAAATTGGTCTGATTTTAGATTTATAACTAATTTTTCTAAACTACTCGGCATAAATCTACAAGAGTCTAGAAACCAAACAGAAAAATTTTTACTAATTTTTTTGGGAAAAGAAATATATTTTTCTGTATTTTCAGGTATTACATTTATATCATAATTGTTATTTCCAAGCTCTTTGGTGAATAAGTGAGAATCATAACCGGATAAATTATGGAATATAAAAGGTAGAAATGTCGGTACTTTTAACTTTAAATTACAAGAGTTATGTGCTGGGCCTCTGTAAAAACCTGTTAAGTGACAATGATCCCGTACTTTCCAGTCCTCTTTTGTAAAACTACCACTACAGTTGTAACAGTGACTAGAAGAATCATAAACATCTTGCTGCTCCTTTGTGAGGGGAATCATGGACTTTTTATTTGAATACAAATATTCAATCTCCTTTGCTTCCTTAATCGCGACTTCCATGAAAACTTTAGCAGCATTCATTCCTCTATACACAATAGGATATTTATACATTCCATTCATGTAACATATATATATACAAAAACTATATGGTTCATGTTTTTGGTACTTAACGGTGAAAGAATTTTCGGAGGAAGGTTCGCAAGATGAGATGGGCTTAGTAAAACATTCGAAATCTGCATAAGCAACAAATGGAATTTTCAAAGTGTGCTGAAAATTTTTAAAGTACAGCCATTTCTCTTTAGGCATTTCAATTCTTACACTGTCGTGTGAATTACAATTTTCTCTGTGTTTTGAAAGAACATTTTCAGAAGAGAAATGCTGCAAATAACGACGGCAGATAATAGTCATGTGATGGAATTTGCTGAGTTGACTTGAGACAAGTCTAGAGAGATTTTTTATCCAGCAATAATGAGAATTATTAATAGAATTTTTTAGATGCAACATGTTTATTCTTTTCCGCCTTGGTGATAAGAAGAGGAAACACTTTGTTTTCTTCATTTAAACCATACACATTAATAGATGTTTAATTCATTTTTCAAATTTAACTATATCTTTTAAAGGAGTCGGAAAGTTTATTCCAATGAAGTCTAAAGTATTAAAGAAATTTTCATATTGCTGTACGTGATGTGCATTATCCTTCAACGAAAAGAGAGCCGAGAGTACGGCCCATTTAAAGCAAAAATTATCGTGGTTTTGGACGTTAATCACGGCATGTTTCTTTTTAATTATTTCTGGTAAATCAATAAAAAATGAGGCACGTAAAGGATTAAATTTGTTAATTCTGATTTCTAAATACATTATAGAATCAAGAGTCCAAGCCGATTCTTTTTCTTGGAAATTGGCGGTCTCCGCTAAAAGTTTGTCTACAATCGAATTGTAAAGTTCTCCAATATTTGTTTGAATAAGAATAATGTTATTTTTTGTTTTAAAAATTTTCTCATCGGTAATAATCCCGGCATTTGACGCTTTAGAATAATTACATATTAGCATACAATTAACTTTGAGTTCATTCTTTTGTAATTCATTTATAATTACATTAAGAAAATCCTGTTTTATTGAACTTAGGAACTGTTTGATATCAAGAAAATGATCCTTATTGTCTAAGCGCAACGTTTTGATTCTACTTTTAAATGCACTCTGAATCAGAGGAAATGAGTTTGATAAAGGAATATTGCCTACCTCCATTTGGTGTGGATTGTTCTCAATTGATGTGCTGGGTACATTTTCCTCTCCATTAGTTGCGTGGATTTTCAAATGTCTATTTAATCCATGTACTGTTACACAGTTTTTATTACACACTGGACAAAGGAAAGAAGATGCTGCTGCGTGAACTGTCTTTACATGTTGATT
Source organism: Trichonephila clavipes (assembly GCA_019973935.1). NCBI lineage: Eukaryota > Metazoa > Arthropoda > Arachnida > Araneae > Nephilidae > Trichonephila > Trichonephila clavipes. Next base: position 1,827,617 of record BMAU01000811.1, on the reverse strand, counting down.
AAGACTGTTTCTTTGATTGAACACTTTTCCACACTCGAAGCAATTGAAGACTTTCTTTCTAGTAGAATTGAAAAGTTTGATGGGTCGCGAGTATTCTCATCATTTGTAGCATGGGATGTAGAAGTGGCATTTTGCTTCACAGAATAGTGGTGCACTCTAATTCGAGATGAACTTTCTGAAGTAGAAGAAGTAGTTTTTTTTTTGAACAAATGGGCATCAATTGGCTGTTGATTGGTGTCGTCTTAGATTATCCATTCTATTAAAAGTGCGTTTGTAGACTGCACAGATGTACGAAGATACCGAATGAAATGTCTTAATATGACGATTCAAACTCTTCAACTGAGAATAAACTTTTTTACAGTCTTTACATTTAAAGTTATTATTTTCACTGATTAACTCGAATGACTCGTTCCATTGGCTGTTGCTGATATCTCCAAAATCCATTTCAGCTAATACATTCTCATCAATAGGAATGTCAACTTCGTTAAATATTTTCTCTAAATGATCCATTTCGTTTTACTGATATTAAATACAAATTCTCGGAAAATAAAATTCAAAATAATTGCTATTAAATTGGAAGTAGTAAGCAATTTCTTTATACCGAACGAGATCAAACGTGCTGTACTAAAGCAAGTGAGTATAATTTCGAGCTGTTCCTAATTATAAACCATTGCCATAGCCAGAAGGGAACGTTATCTTAATCACGTTATCGATTATTTACAAAAAGGATGATCTCCTTCCGAACTCATTGCCACGCTGAAATGGAATGAACGAGTGTGCATACTTTCCAAAGTAATCTGTAGATTAAATGTTATCTTGGGTTCTAGCAAGAGTCGCCAATTCTTATCTAAGAGGCCAACTACCAATTTCAGATAAAATTCCGAGCTACATGGTATGAGTACCTTTATGGTAATGTAATCTATCTCCACTACATTACTCTATAGCAGTAATTATATTTTGTATTGACATGCACATAGGATTTCTGGAGCCTTTTCAGCGTGAATAAATAAGGTTCTTATCAAGACACAGATTCTGACATATATCTAGAACATTTCTCTATGACCATATAAGTACACATTCCATTTTTACCCTACTGAGTAATACTTTATCAGACTTATGATTCATTCTGAACGTGACTTCGTTTGGTCTAAATATGCACCGTACGTTTATTTCCAAAATTGTAAGATTACCCAATAAAATAAAGAAATCCCTAGTTTTGAATAGTTTTGCATCGAACTTTATTTTTACTATTTTAATTCGATTTTTGATGTATTCACAAAATCTCAACGAAGTATTAGGTCTTCGTAGTCGAATGGTTAGAAAACATGTCTAACATTCAAGTACGAAGACTTTTGAGGTTCGAAACTTAAGAATAGGCATAATTCTGCACTTGTAAATTCAAATCGTTCATAGATGGCGCCACAGGCGAATAATACTTAAGTTTAAAAATAATGAAAAATATTTAAGGGGGAAAAATAAATTATAATAAAATATATTCATTAACCCTAAGTAACAAATTATGTCCCTCTCCAAAAAGTTTGATTCATTCATCCCAATTAAAATTTGCTTCCAATGACGTAATTAAAAAAATCATAATCATTTAATTAAAACTATATCAGAATATAACTCGTTATCGCTAAAAGCGTGCATTTCTTATCAGTACAGAGCCCCGAAACCCTTATCAGTCAGAAACCATCCTCCCGGTCCAGACCCGGGGTGGGGGACTTCCACCCTCTTTTGTTTGCATGCGCCTCAACCTCCATGCACCTCTGGAACCTCTGTTCCAGAACCGGTATATTTCTACTACTAAAGTGCCCTCAATTTTTTAAAAGTTGAATAAAAAAATGCAAAATTTGAAGTCTTTTTAACGTTCCAGTTACAAGCTTATTTGAGATTTAGACAAAAGTGAATGAATGAAAGAAAAAGTTAAATATTGATCGGATGAGGTGGAGGATTGGAAACAGTGGCGTAACGTACATCCCCGCATCGAAAGGGTGGGGGACAGGATTCTGGGGAGCCTAAAGTCTTACTGTGGCGCCAAGTGCGTATTTAACAAATTTATATAATAGAAAGGAAAAATCCGATTTTGCAGAAGGGTGGCTTAAATCTTCTCCGTTACGCCACTGATTCAAAATGTAGAAGGATCGCTAAAGCATCCCGGGAGCACGCCACCTGTGCTTACCTTATGCAGTTAACATCGTGAGAGAAGGAAGATAATCCGAGTTCCTTAACGTTTTAATTTGAAATCCTTATTTAAAATTTATCGGCGACTATAAAAGGATTTAAAAGTTCAGTTTTCCAAGAATTAATTAAAAAAAATTAACTCCTCTTAGATGATAATTGAACAGCTTAATAACTAAACACGTTATTGATATAGTAATCTTTCTCTCATTCCACCCCCACCCCCTCATAATTTTTTTCTAAACAGTGTCTACACGTTTTTTTTAATCATGCGTATCTTTTAAATCATGCAATCATTTTTTTTTTTTTTTTTTGCTATTTTGAACGTCAGTTTCGATTTACAGTTTTGAAGAAAATGTTTTCGTGTCCTAAAAACTTTTTTTTGTTCATTGAAGCTAGCAAAAATGTTAATTGTTTCAGAAATTTGCAGTTAAGATATATTCTTCATTGGCGCTGATTTTAGTCAAGCAATCGTACGGTACAGATATTTTTATAGCTTTTGAGATGTTGCTTTAATTTATCATCCATTGTCAAATCGAAAATCTTAAGATTTCTTACAGGTCTATTGAAAAAATTTGAAATTAAAAAAAAATATGTCCACTGTCAAATTTGAAATTTTATAATAAATTACCTATCAGAAATGTTTAATCTGTCGCTTCACATAAAAAGAATGCGACAAAAAAATGTGAATACTTAGGAATAAAACAAATTTGTTTCACAAATGCACTTATAAGATTTGCACTGATAAAACACTAATTATAATAAATCTTAAAATTTAACATTAGCAATTAACTGCAATTTTTTAAATTATTTAACTGGAAGCTTAGAGATTTGTAAATACAGAAATAACTCCAAAAATGTTTAATCAAATAAATATTATAGTATATAAAATGAATATTTCTGTAAAAAGAATAAATTATATTTGAAAAAAAAAATATCTTTCCCCAAATGACATCAACTTAGGAAAAGTAAAGCAGTCTACATTTGCATTTCAATTTACAATTACAGTTCATATAAAAAATTTTTATTAATTTAATAACTTTTTTTATTGTTTTTTAATCATTTAATTTTTAAAAAAATATATAAATAATAGTAGTGTAGTTTTGCGGTGTTTTTTTATGAAGAATATTTTGCGATGGGTTGGTATATTCCTTGAATAACAGGTATTTTTTTATGATCCAATATCACAACCAAAGACCAGATTCAATTGATACCTAGTGGCGTCATCTAGTGTTTAAACGTAACATGAAAAATACGATTTGAGATTTTATTTTACCCAGATTAAAATTATGAATATAAATCGCTTAATCCATATCCGATGAAGAGCTAATATTCTTTTAAAAACTGCCCAGATGTTAGCAACTGCCAATAAATATGTCATAAAAAGAAAAATTGAATTGGAATTTTTAGGATTAGTATATAATTTGTACTTTTTTAAAATCACACTTATATATATAAATACATATGCTTAGAGAAAATTTTTCAAAACTTTAATTCCTCCAATAAACAAATTCCTTTAAGTATTTACTACTGTTAAGCATTTCATTCTCTTCCTTGCATCATCTTTGTCACATTTGATATTATTTCCGTTTCTTTCACAGGATAGTTCAACGCACAAATAATTTACAAACTACTCAATTCCTAGAATATTTTTATTCTGAAATTTGAAAAAGAAATGTTTTTCTTGGTATTGCACTTACTACCTGAGCATCTTTCTCTAGTGCAGATTCCCCCCCCCCCTTCAAATATTCTACGGAAGCAAAATAAATTAGTATAAATTCCAGAGAAAAAAAAACTGATTGCGGAAGTTTGCTACACCTCATTTCTACGCTCATTTTCAGATTTCGAAATTTTTTGATTAAAATATTTAAGATTATTTTTAAATTATACTCGTGTTCATAAGCGTTAAATTAAAAATAAATTACATCATACTTATATTCATTGAATTGAGTAACCGTGCTAGTTCACACAATTAAATTTTGTTTTTCAAAAGTGTATGAAAAAATTTAATTGACTTATTGTCTTACGCGCGCGCGCGCGGTTACTGTTTATTTCAAATACTCGAATAATCATTTGTTCTTAATTATTTTCATATCCGTACTTGTATGCAAAAAAGTCTGTACTTCTATATATATAAACTATCAGATAATAATGAAGATTTTTTAATTTGGTTTAGAAATTTAATGATTAATTATCTGTAAATGCGGATTTCAAATTTGTAACCGATATTACATTGAAGAGATGGATTTCTGCTTTTAATAATTTATAAGATAATGATTTAGAATCATAATTTGCGTATTATTTTCGTTTATATAAAGGACAAGGAACATGGATTAGTCACTGCAATTTTATGTAAAAAACATATGTACTACAATCTCTATACGTAATGTTTTTGTAATTAAAAATGATTTTTTATGCTTTAAATTTTTTACAAGAGGATTTTTCGATATATATAAGTCCGTCTATATATTAAATAAAGATGAATAATTTTCGTTAAGATTTACACCAATTTATCCATAAATACTGATTTCTGGATTCTTTTATTGTTTTTTGTACATCGCATTAAACTGTAAAAAAAAAAAGAATAAAAGCGACAAAGGATATTTAGAGACGTTCATCTAAAAACAAGTGTTAGTTGTAAAAGTGAAGACTTGAATGAATATGTCTTCTATACGAACTTCACTTGAATTGCACAGTGTAATATGTTAATGTAGGATAAAATAAATTAAAAAAATTTTTTTTGGTAATCTTAAGAATAAGAGACGTTAAATGATGATTTATATATCTTCGGCCTAGTCATCAGAATCCGTAACTCCTGGATGAACTTTACAGGAGCAAGTAAAAACTGTTTATTTTTACTATGCGCGGGAATTATTTCAATGCATATGAATTTAGCTGTACAAATGATCAAGGAATTTAATTTTACAATTTATTTTTAGAATTTTAGGCTTCAAAATACTCCACTAGATGGCATTAAAAGTATTCAGAAATTCTGTGGATTTGCGCATTTTGATAATTAAGCCGCGATATGTTGTTATATATATATATATATATATATATATATATATATATATATATATAAATATTTTTAAATTAGACTACTGCTGTTATAACTTACCAAACTATGGGTACCAAGTTTGCTTATTATAAATATCTAATTTATTTTTTTCTTTGATTCAAATTAAATTGGACATTTGCTTTAATCGATATTTATAAATTTATTTTAATTTAATTTCAATAAACATATTAGCAATCAATATTATTTATAACAGAGAGAGGAAAAAGATGAAAAAAAAAAATTAATACAAGTTTTTTGTTTTGTGGATATTTTGAAAGACAGAATATATATATATATATATATATGAAATCGAATTATTGCTTAAATTATGAAAATTACATTTAATTTATGTTTTAAAAAATATTTTATTTTCAATTTAGTTTTTCGAAAAATACTTATTCCATATCAAAAACAAACCCTGTAAAATTTATATTTATCGTCATTGTGTCTAATATATTTTTCTATGTGAATTGAGATTTTGATTCTCTTACCACTTTTGTTTGTAACTTGCCTATTTTTAAAAATAAGAAATTGTATTCTTAAAACAGAAATGTCACTTTTCGGTACCTACATTAACCTTGTCTGTTGCATAAAATGCATCTTTTAACACAGACTTTTTTTTGCTATAAGTATCATTTTTCATAACTATTAAATATTATTTATAACATGCTTCATTCGGTTGTTTAGCTTAAAATATGTAAGAATTTTTTTCTTGGTGCTTATATTCTTGACTTTAAGTAATAAAAATCAAGTATAGAAGTCAGAAAAATTTTCCTTCTTTAACCAGTACCTAATTATAGAAAAGTAAACATTCATATTTTTCTTTAATTTCACTTCCTTATAATTTTTTAAGAAAAGCTAGATCATTTTATTTTTACTAAATATCAGAACACATTTCCTTAATATACATATCTTTGATTCTATGAGAATAAATAATAAAAAGATTTTAAAAAATATAAAACATTTTAAGTAATTTTATAAAAGCCATACAGCAAAATCGTGCGAATCAAGAGACAAATTAAATTTGTTTCCATTTCATCGCTTATTTTATTTTACGTCAAAGGTTTCCATGATTTTTAATTTACTTTGAAGTCGAAATCAAAGGTATCTTTTTGTAGAGATTGTGTAATTAAAATTTACATTTTGATGTTTATTTCGATATTTAATCGCATATATTTCGATAGATTGCTTGAAGTAATAATGTTAATAGTAACAATAAAAGAACGTTTGATGCACTAGATGCAAAATTTTCTTTCTGTTGAAGAGCTATTTTGCTTCTTTTTTAATTGGGAAAAAAGTAAAATTCGTACATTAAATAAATAAATAAATAAAACATTTATTCTAAATTTTATAAACAGAAAGTTACTTATACTCTTTTAAACATTTTAGAACATATATTTAATTTTTAATGCCATTACAATTTATACACCTTACACTTAAATCAAGCCTTTTATTGGTTATTTAATATCTATGAGATACTTAATTGTATGTATTAGCTATAAAATAATTAAACTACTTGATTACATGAAATGGCTGCATTATGCTAATATTCCTTCTTGTTCAAATTCTTAAGTTAATTACATGTTATTATTAAATATATTTCATTATCTATGATTTGAAAATTTAAAATTTTTTCCTTTACTACCCCAGAGGGTTTATCTAAGAGGAGACAATCTTATTTTGTTTATTTTTGGTTGCTACCTTTAATATCATTACGTTATTACATACTATGTTTGTTTCAACAAGGCTGTCCACAATTTGTACGCAAATGCCCCTACATGTGATACATGTGCATATGCCTCAGAAGGCAAGTATTACCAAAAATTTTCACTTTTTGATACACTTTTTATAAATAGGTAGTTAATAGGGGAGAAATTAAATGATTGATACAACTAACTTGTTTAAAAAACTCGATTGTATTTTATTAAATTCAACTTATTTTTCAAATACAGTTATTACGGTAAAAACATACATTTTATTACAAAAACGTTATTTGAACTGAAAGAAATTCATATTAAATGTAATAATAGTTATTCATTTAATCATAATTTAATATTTAATCATATATTTATTCATTACAATGCAAACTTTGCGCTCTTAACGTATTTGGTATAGAAGGAAAGTACTTTTTAACTAAAGACGATTGTTTTAGTTAATGTTGACTAATTGTATTACAACTACTCAACCGTTTATTGAAGAAAGATCTTGTCAGTTTGAAAAAAACAAAAATTGAGCTGTCAGAAATCTGAGAAAAAATATACTGGTTTGTAAAATCTAGATACTTTTAAAAATAAAAATGAATTTAAGATTATGGAGAGCGTAATGATTAGTTTGATAAATGTAATATTGACAGTATTATTAAACTTGAAAAATAATGATAGAATAAAAACTTGTGAAGACAAGAGGCAACTAAATATGTATAAAAAGAGTAATATATATTTCTTTTAAAATAAATAATACTTTAAGAAAATAAGCAGATCTGTTTACTGTGAGTGTGAAAAAAGGTAAGGTATTACATTTCTTAAATATATAGCATTGTTTAGAGAATAGAGAACATGCAAATGCTTGTGGACGATCTATGAAAGGAGAATGCTTGGTAAACAGCCCAAATATAACACCGACAGATGGAACCTTTTCAAAACAGCAATTGTTTCCATATAAGAAGCTATAGAATGTTTAACAATTCAGCACTGAAATTTTTACATTATACAACCAGCTCTGTATATTTACAAAGACCCGAAATAAAAGGAAGACTTTTCAAAACCAACAAAGAAAATAATTTTCTTTCCAGCTACGAGATTTTTTTTTTTTGTTTTCATAAACTATGTTAAAATTTATAACATTTCCAGTAGGTATTTTGCGATGGTATTATTTCCTGAGGGGTTTCTTCTTCAAAGCATTTCGAAAGATATTGGTTGAGTAACAAAGAATTCTTCAAATTATTAATACACAAGCTGAAAAGCAGGGAATAAAAATGAAAGGTGTTTCTTTTTTTTTTACTGAAATAAGACATATACGAAGAAAAATGATACCTATAACACCATATTATTTGAGGGTTAAGAAAACTACGAAACTGTAAACTTTTCGTATGAATCTAAAATTCGTAGAAGAGCACTTTTTTAATCATTTATATTTTGACTTTATTTCGTAAATAATGTATTTATTTTATTCTTGAAATAAACATATTCTCTAAAAATGATAAATAAAAATAGGTTTCACAAAGCAAAATATTGCTTTTTGATTCTTACCCATCAAAGAAAAAAAATTAAAAAAAATTGTATATTGTGTGATTTTGATCATGTTTGTATTATTCTTCCACTACCAGTTTTGATTCTTTTTATTCTTATTAATTCTATTGCTAACAAAGAACAAGTTACTTTTTTTTTTACTAACACACGATATGTAGTCAATATTTTAATCAGATCTCTCTTTTTATTCGTATAAGACAGATAGATCTCTCTTTCTCTATGTCTTTCTTTATTTGGTAGATACATTCCAAAGAAAATAACAAAAAGTAAACTAAAGTTAATTTGAAAAATTTTTAGATACAAGTTCCGTAACTTTTTTAAGTTTTATAAGACTAAAGAGAGAGTAATGAATTAAAACTTTCGTGAAACCACATTAAAAAAATATAGAATTTTTTTAAATTTCTTTATTTTAAACTCCTTAAAAAATCTGAAAGAGATTGGGAACTCAAATAAATTAAATTTCAAACTTTATTGATTTAATATTATTAAAAGTATTTTTGAGATTTCTTTTATTGGCCATGTCGCTGTTTGATTATGTATCCCATATCGATTGCTAATTGGTACCAAATAGCTCTCTCACAGGAAGCGGCTAAGGTAGTACAGTCCCAGGACATTCCCCAGCCACGGACTCGTGACTGGGGCAGGCCATGAGTTCGAGCCTAGTGTCCCTGAAGACCCACTGTTAAGAGGGGACCGCTGCACGTTAAATCTGAGTAACCATGAATAGTCGTTTATCTTTAGGCATCTGGACTGCAATGCATTCCTCAATCCCATATCCGACATTCTTTGATGTGAAAGATGACGAAAGTTGATGTTCTTCAATCTGAGAGAGGCCTGATGGTGACTGGTTGTTGCGAAGAGATCCGAGAGGCGTGCCTAATAGTTTTTTCTGGATGTATGTTGAAGAAAATTTGGTTTGGGTGAGGGAGCTGAGAGAAAGACTGTTCTCTGATCAGTCAAAAGTGGGTAAGGATATAGACTCCAAACAGTTTCCCAAGAGGTTCAAAAAGTTGCATATAGGGAAAGTGGAAGGAGCTTATCCAGTGGGGTAAGATAGAATTTAAGAGAAAAACAATTTAAAAAAAAATAAGAAATTAGAAAATTTATTAAAAATTTATTATGGGTGCATGTTAAATTTGTCGAGGCTTAAACTTCCCCCCGTTGGTATGGTGTGAAAGTTATGATGGGGAAGGGGGTGCCAACTCAAGTGTCGTCCTCGCCACGTGACCATGGTTCAAAAGGACGAGGTCCGTCACCAAGAGCCCTCGTGTAGCTTTACAGGGACGTTAAAATAACTCTTACTCTATCTCACTTACTCTTATCTCGATCTCTCTATCGTAAAATAACTCTTACACCTTTAATTTGTAAACATCAGATTTACAAATTAATGGTACTGGATTTTCTCAACTTTGGAGCGGGTTATCAAACAAACCTCAAGAGAAACCTATTTTATGGATTGTTTGATTCACATTTGAGAACTTAACCTTGTGAAGGAACTGTGATAAATGCAAATTAGGTTTGCTATTTATAATGATATGAAGTAGAATCGAGGAGGTTATATGTATGTGTAAGATTGTTATTGTAAAGTGAGTCTTCAAACATTTATTAGAACTGGCAAGTTAGATTAAAACTCGTGGATTAAAGCAGGACCGATCCTAGCAGGTGTGCACCGCACGCGGGCGGCCAAGCCAAGGGGCGGCCGCAGGCCGTATACGGTTCTTTTAATCAAACAATTTTTTCACGAATTTCTCAAAATAAACTTATAATAAAATGAACAAATATGCTGAATTTTGAATAGTTATTGAAAAATCAAGTTCCGATTTTCTGATAATACAGCACAGTAGCGCACACAGGAATTTTTCAAGGGGGGTTGAAAGTTCACCATTCTTGTATCATGCCCTTTTGATTTTGTCGATTTTCAGGAACAAAACACAGTAAAAAACTAATTATTGAATAAATAATTAGCATTAATTAATAAAATTAATCATTAATAACAAATACTGAATTAAATTTTACGTACTATATACTTAGAATTATAATCAATCAGAAAAAAATCAAGGCCTTTGGGGGTGAGGACCCCCCCAGGACCCCCCTTCCTTGTGTGCGCCACTGATACAGCATAGTTCAAGAAAAATAGAAAGTAGTGTATAGTGTGTTGGAAGATTATTCATATATAAATGTCTAATCTTTACAAATATTCTTCATCTTATAAGCAAAATTCGTGTTGGATCCGACAATTTCGCATTAAAAAGGTTTTTTGTTTTTGTTTAAATGCAGAACTGGCAGCGCATTGTGGCTCGATGCTTAATAAAGGCGTCTCAAAAAGAATTTCTGCGAAAGTTGCTTTACAAAAAATATCCAATACAGTTAATCTAATAATGTTTAAATTCAATATGAATCGGGGGAAATTAAAAGTTTTTAATTTAATAATTACCTTATACAGTTGAGAAAAACAAAATAGGGGGAAAGAAGTGATTTTTGCCTATGGTTTTACAACACTTATAAACAAAACCTGGGACTAAGGTATTTATTTGTATATCATTTATTTAAAGATTAATACGACTTGAATTTCCAATTAAACTAATTTGTTTAGTATTAAATGACAAAATACACAATGTCTTGTCTGGGGGTTAAAATTTCTGGCTATAGGACATATTGTCTCAAACACAAGGTTCCTTATTGAAAGATACTACCATATTTTTACCCTATTAATATAAAGTATTTATAAATAAATGTTTTATTGTATTTGCCTTAATGAAAAAGTGAGAATTATAAAAATAATATATTTATTTTCAAAAAATCTCTTTCATTAATACATGCACATAAGTGCATAACGATTTTAACTGAAAGATAACTGAGTTTAAAGAAAACTAGCTAATTTTAATGTTAATGAAATTATTTCGTGTATACGTATCCATAGCTATAGTTAAGAGTAAATGGTTTGAAAAATTTCATCTTTGGATTAAATCGAAATAATAGATGCTAAATTTTTTTTTCGTAAGACTTCCACTTCCAGAACCAGACATGCACATCCTTCATTGTTGTTCCTAGTATTAAAAAAAATTGCGGTTCATTTGTCTTGTTTATTGTGAATTTTAATTTTTTTTCTGTGAATCATCAATTATTAATCATTTTTCTGAATCACCATGTTATGTCAATCTAATTCATGTGCTTTTAGTTGGTTTTCTCTCTCTCTCTTTTATGCACCAAGAGAAATTTAGTAATATTATGCTTCAATTAAAAATATATTCTTATAAGTAATTGTGTAATTTCTGATCAAAAAGGCATTCCTTAAACATTCTTACGGAATATTAAAAGTTTGTGAATTAAGTCAATAATAGATGAGTTTTTTAATTGTTTACTTTCATTTTAAGAGAGATAAATTCAGTAGAATTATTATAAATTTATATGTTCAAATAAGATAGCATGCATTAATATCTAAATGTTATCGAAAATATCTCGAAATGTTATTTTTGCTGGAAGCTAAAGGACAGAATTTTATTGGAATGAGAAATATAATGTATTTTATATATATTATTAGTAACCATGAAAATACTCTAAAACACGTAAACAGAATAAGATCGAGGTGCGATTTAAAGACTAGGCTGGGAAAAATTTGTACTATTGAAGCAGAACAACAAAATGTATACAATCGAGAGAAAAAAGCGATGGCGCGCCATCATTGAAGGAATGATTGCTGAAGTACAATTTTTAGCTAGTCAAAATTTGGTGCGCGCGCGCGCGCGCAGCGCGCATTTAGAGGAACTAGTACGAAGTTGACATAATGGTAATTTTTTAAACACAGTTAAGATATTGGCCAAATTTGAACCAGTTATTTCAAAACACCTTAACAATGTCAGTAAATGCAAAAATAACAAACATATATTCCACACTACTTAGGGCAGCATTTTCAAAATGAAATAATTACTATGTTAGCCGAATCTATTCATAATGAGATAACACGCATTGTCAAAAAAGCAAAATATTACACTATAATTCTTGGCTCTACACCTCCAGATATCAGTCACACAGAACAAATAAAGTTTGTTATTAGATATGTGAGCATTACTGATGTGTGTGTGTGTGTGGTAAGGTATATATATTTTAGAATTTTTTCTAGGAGTTTTCAGGAATACTACACGAGAAAGGGTTTCAGATATGGACACATTCTCTGTTGAATCCAAAATCTCTGAAAAAATTGATTTTACCAAAATTATTGACAAATTTGCTTCTCAAAAAACCAGACAAGTTATTTTACAATTATTTATTAAGTAGTCTTTGTTGAAGGACTGATTTATATACTTTTCGTTTCACGAAATTTATGCTTGAGCATTTTTTTATTAAACTATATTTTCTGAGTAAATACTGTTGTTTTGCTTTTCTAATTATAAAATGTCTATTTTTATTTCAAAGGTAATATTTTTCCTTGTTTATTATTTTGTTAAAGTATTTTGCAACGATCATAACTCATTAGCTGATCAAAGAATAAGTTTTGCTCTTGAAATTTTGTTTGCATTTTTATTAATTTTTTGCTTTTTACTCTTATACAGGTAGATGAATTTATAACCTCAGTATATAAGTATTAAATAAGTAATCATATATATAAGTATTAAATAAGTAATCATATATATAAGTATTGTAATAAGCAATTAAATATCTAAGTATTGTAATAAGTAATTCAATATATAAGTAACTGCAATAAGTGATTAAATATATAAGTATTGCAATAAGTAATTCAATGTATAAGTACTGCAATAAGTAATTAAAAATCTAAGTATTATAATAAGTAAGGAAATTTCTGTAAGTATTATAATAAGTAATTAAATACATAAGTATTAGTCAAAATATGAACAATTCTCTAGAGGGGCGGCACATTAGGTCTTCGCACGAGGGCGGCTCACACCCTAGGATCGGCTCTGGATTAAAGTTAGATTTGGAATTCGCTTGGCTGTGATTCAAGGCTTTCGATGTCAGTTCATTGAATCTTTAGTATTATCAGGGATGGCTCTAGGGCCGGACAAACTGGACCTCTACCCGGGGCGGCAAATTTTAAGGGCGGCATTTGGACTGAATTTGAAAAAAAATTTTTTTTTTTGTTATAGAAAATTTGATACATTTTCTGAAGTATTATTGGGTGTGAATTTGGTATTTTATTTAAAATATTTTATTTCTCTATTTTATACTCTGTATGTTTAATGTCAGTTTTGTTTTATGTTGAAACTTCAAGGGTTCGAGGAAGAATATATCTTAAATAATGAAATTTGATATTTTTACGCATCTTTCACTAGTATCTTTCTCCCCATACTAGAGTGGGGTCACATTGAACATTCCTTTCACCCACACGATGTTTGATGTCAGCTATCCAAAAGGGAACAGGGGTAAGAAGTTTTTGGTGGAGAGCCACAGAAGGTGTTTTGTTTTAGTTTTGGATGTAGTTACTATAAGTTAAAATAAACACTTGTGATCCCCACCATCAGTTAACACTTTTTCGAAGAAATTGGTCTGCTGAAATGGGCAATTCCTTCGCTTACATTTTATTCGTTTGAAATAATAACAGATAATCATGTCCTTAATTTGGAATTATTTTGTACTTTTTAAGGCTTAATGTTATATATATGTATATTAGTTATGTTGCCTTCAAGTTTTATAGATGTGTATTTATGTGAAAATTTTTTCTTTTGAAATGATAATTTTTTGCTTTGGAGAGAGGGGCGACACTTTCCGTTTTTGTCCGGGGTGGCAAAATTGCTAGAGCCGGCCCTGATATTATTGGTTAGAGTTCGAGATAACTCGTGATTAGGATTTCTCATCTACGTAGAATGCTAGCCATTGAGATGTTTATATACAGGATATTTGATTAAATGAAAGCTTCTGAGTTTTATTTCCAAGTACTTATCCGATCTCCGGTCCCTTTCAGCATTAATTCCTTTTTGTGTAGCTCTTTCGTTTCTTAGATTGTAAAGGGTGTTTTTTTAGAGGTATAGAACTTTAAATTGCAATAAAACAACGATGTATTATTCGATTGACATGAATTTTTTTTTATTCGAAAGATAATCTTGTGGCATTACATTTTAAATATGATTTCTGGCATAGGACTGCCACGGTTGGCTCGGATGTAGTCCAATCTGGACGTCCAATTTTCGATGACTTTTTCCAACATTTGTGGCCGTATATCGGCAATAACACGGCGAATGTTGTCTTCCAAATGGTTAAGCGTTTGTGGCTTATCCGCATAGACCAATGACTTTACATAGCCCCACAGAAAATAGTCTAGCGGTGTTAAATCACAAGATCTTGGAGGCCAATTCACAGGTCCAAAACGTGAAATTAGGCGGTCACCAAACGTGTCTTTCAATAAATCGATTGTGGCACGAGCTGTGTGACATGTTGCGCCGTCTTGTTGGAACCACAGCTCCTGGACATCATGATTGTTCAATTCAGGAATGAAAAAGTTAGTAATCATGGCTCTATACCGATCACCATTGACTGTAACGTTGTGGCCTTCATCGTTTTTGAAGAAGGATTCCACCAGCCCATAAAGCGCACCAAACAGTCAGTTTTTCTGGATGTAACGGTGTTTCGACATACACTTGTGGATTAGCTTCACTCCAAATGCGGCAGTTTTGTTTGTTGACGTAGCCATTCAACCAGAAGTGCGCTTCATCGCTAAACAAAATTCGCTTATGAAAATCGGGAACAACGGCAATCTCGTTTTGGGCCCATTCGACGAATCTACGCCTTGCTTGATGATCGTTTTGATGAATTGCCAAACCAAACTGAGAATAAATCACTTGACAGCTGTTAAATTGGTCGCCATCTTGGAAAGTAATGCCAACTTAAACTTCTATACCTGGAAAAAAAACACTCTTTATAAGGAACAATATTAATTTTGTGTAAAATATTTATGAAGGCTTCAGATTTTTAAATCAGATTTCTACTTTTGAGTACTCCATGTTTTCAGAGCAACATAAGTTATTCCCTTGCCCATATTTTCATGAATGTTCTCAAGGGTCTGGACTTCCTAAAAGAGTTAGAAAAAAAATGTACACAAATAAATTTTCTAACATTATTAATTAATTTGTATTATTGGATGAGATTTAATTAGTTAAGGAAATTATGTATTGTGTTAGAATTATTATATTAATAATATCACAAATATTTGCAATGCTGCACCATTTTCATTACAGTAAATAAATTTTCCTTAATTAAAGAAAGTAAACAAAGATTTATAAATAAAACGTTATGAAAAAACATTTGTAAAACTGTACAGCAAATAAATATATGAAAAGTTAATCAAATAAACGATTTTATTTTTAGATTTTAGATGAAATAAAATATTAGTTTAACTGAAAATGTGTAAAAAAAAAACTGATTTAAGAGTTTTGAAGAATCACAAGCCACATACTCACTCATACTGTGTTAAAAAAATCCCGAATATTTAAAAAATTAAAAGATATGAAATAAATTACTCGTATTTATATTTTATATAAGTGATAGTAAAGAGAACAGAGAGAAAGAAATTTTTTAAATATGGGAAGAAGTGCGTGTAAGCTGAAAAAATCCTTCAATGTTTTTTCATCTATATTTCATAGATAGACTAACGTGCTTTCGCATATTTTACAATTGTAATTCTCACAAAACTCTTCTAAATAATTATAAACCTGGTACTAATCTTTTTGCAATTACATCAACATATATATATATATATATATATATATTTAGCCTTTAAGAAAAAAAAATTTTTTTAATCCAACTGACTTAAATTTCCTTCATTGAAAATCCCCTCTATTTAAATTATTTTTCACAGATTCTGATACTGACTACTTTAATTCCTCGAAAACATAATCTTAAGACCTAAGGTAATGAGGATTAAGAATAATTCTAGTGTTATTTTCGAGGAAATATTGCTTAAAACTTATCTCAAACTTTTAGAACGAAAACCGAAATGAGAATTCAAAAAAGATCTACTCAAGTTGGTATCATTCTCATTGTATCCACTTCTCTTGATTGGACTAAAAATATATACCTGACATGATTTTGAGAAAATGGAATATCTAGTGAAAAAGATAACATTTTTTTATATTTACTTCACTAGAACGCACGATAAAATATTTTCAATAGAGAAATGGCTAAGAAAAGCAACGAGAAAGTTTAGTCGGTAAAATAAGATAAATGGTATAGTATTTTCATTATTATCAATCCTGTCATTGTGCTGAGATGAAAATTCTGCTCTTTTTTGCTTCTTTTCAAACATCTTTAGTGAAGCAAAATCAGAGCAACTGTTTCATCTTTCTGTTCCATAAATGGTTAAGCAAAATTTCAAGTGAAAAGCAGACGTAAACATCTGGTGTTATGTCTGCCTTGAAGGAAAAAAAACACATTAATTACGTCACAATTATGCAAGATAAGTATTCGCATAATAAATAGCAATTAAGTTTTAAAATTAAACGTTCAAGCTCTTGTATTGTTAGAAACAAAGGGATGCTTTGATATTTATATTATTAAAAAGATAATTGTAAAGAATATATGTGATATTTATTATTATTTAATTTATTATAATTTATTATTGTGTGTATTATTTAATTGTGATATCCTTCAATGTAATAATTATTTTTTATTTTCTAACTAATTTCTGAATATAATTATTTCTAATAATTTAATTCAATAACTTTAATGTATAAATTACAATAGAGAATTTATGATATAAGTGTAGAAAAAAAATTTGAAAACAACCTCTATATATATATCTACAAAAAAGTTCGAAACATTTATAAATTTTATTCACGGAGAGTGTAGTGTTAAATAATTACTGCTTTATGTACATGTATTTTTAATACTACTTAACTAGGGATTGCAATATTGGACCAAAAGTTCAATACCGGTATTCGGTATTTTTTAGATCTTAATATTGAGATACTGATTTTAATACCGGTAGTAGAAGTTTTAAAAAAAGAAAGAAAACACAGGTGTTTTTTTGTTTTATTTGCCAGTTGTTTTATTACAAAGTGTAAATATCGCAAAAATAATTTATGACTTATAAATTTTAACAGTATATAAAGAATCACGAAAAATAAAAGGAACATCTTATTTACACAGTGCCACCATATTCTTTTCATCATATAAATAATGAAACCAAACTGAAGTATTAACTGACTTTTTATTATCTTTAAAGTTATTCTTATTCATTCTTATGGGTTATTATTTATGAGTATATATATAATGAATCTGAAAAATATTTTGAACCCTAAAGTATGATATGCAAATACAATGTGAATAACAAACTCACCAATCTAATATATATTATAAATGCGAAAATTTGTGAGTATCTTTGTGGGTCTTTCACGCAAAAACAACTGAATGGATTTTAATGAAACTTTACAGTAATATAGCTTATAAATCAGAATAACACATAGGCTAAAATTTATAAAGATATTGTGAGAAGTTTTCAAAATATAACGACAATTGTCAAGAAAGTAGGAAAAAATTCTGCCATTTGCAAAAAAGCCCGTGACAGCATACATCTATCTTTTTTATCCCTTCTGTTTTGTCTACGCCATGCCTCAGTGCGCTTTCGCTTTTATAATTTATTCCGTTCATCAGTGTCGTCACTGTTTTTATTTCATAATAAAAGGGAGAGGTGGTGGCAAGATTTTAACATAAAATAAATACAACAAAAAGTAATATTAATGTATTACACTTCCTGATATAAAATATTTACCCTATTTTAAGCGTTCATTACACAAAATTTGTAACTATTACAGTGGAAAGAAAACTATGAAATTAAAATAAAATATCAAAATGTTTTTATCATTTAGTTTTTTTCTTTTTGAATGTTTTTTCAGTACATGTAAATATATATCTACGCTTCCCCCATACTGTTTTTTATAACTTATATATATATATATATATATATATATATATGTTTTTTAAAAAGTATTTCTATTAATTCATTACTAAATTAATTATTTGTTAGTTAAAAAGTACATTGTCTATTATTTTGGATAATAATACATTTCAGAGACATTTTTAAGCTAACTAAAGAATCGTTTTCTTTTTATTGCTTCGCATTAATAATTTTTTAACTAATGCAATATTGTTTTTTAAAAGTCATAGATCGAAATTTGAAGCTATATTTTATCTGTGAGGGGGAGGGGAAGAGGAAACAGTAATTTTACACTAAAAAAACCGTGTTATGCCGGGCAAGAGGGAGATGAAACAAACCTGTCTTAAATCGAAAATATGTGGAACAAATTTCGAAAAAGGGAAATTTAATGAAATAATTTTAGAAATCACTCACATTGCGTGCGTACAAAAACACACATAATTGCTGGCGTCATGAGGGAAAGAGAAAGCCCGTGCAAAGTCGGGCCATGCAGCTAGTTTAAAATATATCGAAATATTACACACTTTGTTCACCCACACAACCACAACCCTGTTTTCACAGATACAAATATCAGATTATGAATCCAGCGCATGTGCAGTATCGCTCTGAGCTGTAATTGGGTAGTCTTGACCCATCTCCTAGGATGATTCTCATATTTTATCACTTTTGATTGTACAGTGCAACTTCATATCCACAGTCTAATTAATTTCACCGGTTAGGGAGACACATAAACAAAAACGTATACAATTTTGCTATGTTAGCTATCCCTGAACATATAATGGAGACAATTTAAAAAGATTTCTAGTAAATACCGAAAAACTGGTATTTAAACTTGTGAATACCAGTATTACAAAATTGTACAAATGGCTCAAAATACCGGTATTCGGTATCCTGGTATTGCAATCCCTATACTTGTTGTTGTTTCTAATGCCACCTGACGCAGTCAGATTCCCTATACTTAACTAATGCTGATAATTGTTAATAATTATTTATACGTGAAAGATATTTTAATTGTTTATAACTGCGAAAAATTTCACTTGAAGATTTTTACGATTAACTTAACTAACGTAGAAAAGGATCAGAATTTCGTAGGCATCATCAACGTTTTGAGGTTAAAATTATTCTGTTAAATGTTTTTAATTTTGCTTAGGGCTTTCAGAAGAAATGATATATCTAGATATATATTATAAATGCGAAAGTTTGTGAGGATGTTTGGGAGTCTTTCACGCAAAAACAACTGAATGAATTTTAATGAAACTTTGCAGTAATATAGCTTATACATCAGAATAACACATAGGCTATAATTTATAAAGATATTGTGAGAAGTGTCCAAAATATAACGATATTTGTCAAGTAAGTAGGAAAAAATTCTGCCATCTGCAAGCAATTCTGGCGTGCGCTGCAAAAAAACCCACGTCAGCATATATCTATCTTTTGTTTGTGAAAGAATCCTTTTTGTTTTGGCTACGCAAGGCGCTCGCTTCTAATTAATTCCTGTGATCAGCATAATCCCTAATTTTTTTTTATTTCAGAATAAAACTAAGTTTTGAAGGGAGAGGTTGTTATAAATCTCTCCTTATTTGAATGTTTTTTTTTATGATTTTATTATGCACATTTGGTAGTAAGAAAAATTGATATTTTTTCAAAATAAATACTTTTATTGCTACTGGTACTTACACTAGATAAACTTTGTCTTTCATACTACATCATTTGGACATATTTGCATAGTTTGTTTGTGGTTAGTAGTTAATTACAACGCTATAATTTTAATTGAATAGGCGGATATTGCATTTTTAAGTATAAAAATAATTATAAGTACTGTACTGTATTTTTTGGAGTGAGTGAATATTAACATCGCACTGTTCAGCTACACGAGGGCTTTTGGCTACGAACCACGTAATTTTGAACCATGGTCAAGAGACGTGTACGGCAACTGAGCTGGCACCCCCCCTTCTCCTAACTACCACACCACACCAACTTAGAAGGAATATTCTACCAATACTTAGCAGGAATATTCTTTGAAATCCACTCTTCCAAGATATATGGCAGCACGGGTTCTATGATGAGTATTTTAGCGGGGAAGGCGAACAGTTTTGCAGCAGATATTGCGTTTTCAGCTGACGGCGTTTTCAGCGGATTGCAAAGATTATTATTTTTGTCCCGAAAAAATAGTTTATGTCAAAATTTAAGTGTCTTATGTTTTTGTATGTTAATGAAGACCTTAGAAAACTATTTGACTATTTATTTTAGATGAACGGTGTATATAATTAATTTTACAGTGGGATATCTTTAATTAATTTTTTATCTCTAACGGATTAAATTTCCCCAAAGTGGAGTATTTCGTTTATGTATAACCCTTAATTTTCAATGTAGTGATCCAAAAAAAAAAATATTGCATGAAAAAAACTGCAGTAAGTCATAATGTGGTAGATAAAGCATTAACGTGCATCGCTTCCCTACACAGCGGGTCTTACAAAGCTCTAATAAAGCTCGAGCTATGAAAGTAGCTAGACATTTGCCAACTTGACTCTATCGTTATCATTTCGCTGTGTTTTTCATTGAATCGCCTTTATAGCCATTATAATTTAAGAAACGGCGTTGCTTGCAAATATTACAATTTTAACATAAAATAAATGTAACAGAAAGTAATATTAATGTATTACACTTTCAGATATAAATTATTACACTATTTTCAGCGTTCATTACGCAAAATTTTTAACAATGTGTTACTTTTGCTGAGCAGAGATCAGCTTAGGGAGGTATTTTCAAAAATCGACCCTTAAGAGTGTTACGGGGAATTATAAATAAATAAAAAAAAAATCTGATATGCAAAAAGCTTTTTTTTTGTTTAATTTGCAATTCACGTAAAATTAACTCATTAAAAACTTCTTTATCCTTCAATCTGTGTTGTTAAATTTTTCAGTTCACCCGTGCGAAGAACGAGTATACCAGCTATCTAATAAATAAACAAGAACTCGTTTTAATTTAAATTAATAGATATGGCCCTTTTACATTACTGGCATATTTCTGTGACAATATATGGTATAATATATTAAGCTGTTTAAAATATTTTAGTAAATGTATTAAAATGTAAAAAATTAATTGGAAAAAAGTTTAATAAAAACATGAAATTTAAGCGTTTAATCTTGGAAGAAAGAGATGGATTCACACTTACATTAACAGAATCTAAAAGAGTACGAAAATAGCATTATGACTAATTGCAAGATACTTGTAACTAAAATCTTTGATTTTTAAGACATATGGAATGGATAAATTGCTAAAACTTATTTTGTGACAAATACCCACCTAGACACGCTAACATAATTCATACTTTTTAAACATTCTTTTGGAAACGAACAATTAAAATATGTAACATCTTCAAGGATGAAGAGGAGAAAAGTTAGAGTTAGAGGAGCAAGATTGATTTTTTACAAAACTTTTTGAAAATATATTTTATTTGAGTTTCTTTATTCTTCTTATTTAATGATTATGATTTATTGACAGAAAATTATTATTGCAAAAGGATATTTAAATAATTTTTATAAATAAAATAATGCGATATTTGGATGAGTGCAACTGTCAATTAGCTAACAATCGCGTTAGATTTTGAATTATATTTTAAATTTATCCATTGTTAGAAATCACACACAATGAAAAAATAAGAGTTGTCTTTTATATCATATTGTTATACAATACACGTTACGAAGGATAATCTGGGTCACGTTAATCACTTTTTAGTCAGGATCAACAACTTCTTTGTAGTGAATTTTGGGAAGATTGATCAATTATTTATAAACGGAACTACTGGCGATTAATTCAGAGAATGAATTACTCACTTAGATTGATCATGAAACTGTACATACAAACATCCTAGTGATTTTATAAGTTTTGGAACATAAATACTAAAACCAAGCGTTTCAGTCCCTTTTTTTAAATGGAACGCCGTGAGTGTGTGTAGAGGGGTGGTCAACCCACGGCCCGCTTTGAATAATTTACTGACCCTCTAGATCAGGGATGTCCAACCCAAATGACCTTGCGGGCCACTTCGGAAAACATTAAAATCTCGCGGGTCGCACATAAAAATATGTACCTTTATATCAGATTTGGAAACAAAAAAAAAAAGGCCAAGCATATCCCATACATGCTCTATTGGATTCAAGTCCGGTGAGTATGCTGGCCAATCCATACGGGTGATATCCTCCGATTGAAGGCATTTGTCTACAATGTTTGCATGGTGAGGACGGGCGTTGTCATCCATAAACAGAAATTCAGCACCCATGGCGCCCCGAAACAAACGTACATGTTGTTCCAGAATGACATCCCGATAGATTTGGCATGTCATCGTTACACTCTGAACATGCAGGTCAGTTCTGGAACCAAGAATAATTCCTCCGAAACGAGCCATCCTGCGGTATCGTTCAATGGTATTCTCTTGGTGGTAACGGGTACCTGACGCTCTCCATATTAAAGTCCGGCGAGAATCAGACTGCAAACTAAACCTGGACTCGTTGGAAAACATCACACAAAACCACTGTTGGGGTGTCCACAATGCATGCTCTCTACTCCAGGTTAATCTCAGGCGACAGTGAATTGCGGTAAGTGGAACACATATGACAGGCCTACGAGCATATAGACCAATGTGCCCTAAGCGTCTGTACACGGTCTGCATTGAAACTGTCGTACCGGTAGCTGAAGAGAGCTGACGAGACATGTCTGATGCTGTGCTCCGTCTGTTTCTTTTGGCAGTAACTGCCAAATATATATACCGGTTCTCATTCGGCGTTGTAACTCGGGGGCGACCTGTGCTGTAACATCTACTCACATTACCATCATCTTGGAATCGTTGCCAAAGCCTGGAGATGACACTCTGGGCGATTCCAAATTCCTCGGATACTTCCAGCTGGGTACGTCCACATTCCAGTCGTTCAATAATTCTACCACGTAAAAAATGATCCAAATGCTTCTTTTGTGTCATAACTATGTGGTTATTGCACTGAAAGGCTTTTAAAGCGCTTGTGAACAATTTTACTTCTTTGCCACCATTCCTTATATACCCCTCTCTTACACTCTCGTCATTGTGACGTACTATACGCGCCATCTGGTGGTGTCCTGTAATTTGCATATTCTTCTTCAAGATGTGTGTGATAATTCTACAGGTGAAATTTTTATTTTAGAGTTCAATTTCTGTGTGATTCTGAATTATCCTTAATTTATTGACATGAGTGTATATCAAGTGGTAACAAAGACATCAAATGAAGGTTGTTATATTATTGGTAATCATACGAAACCGTTTACAGATGCAGAAATTGTGAAGGAGTGTTTCTTGAATGTATATGCTTCTAATTTAGTGTTAGTGACAAAAATAAAAAAAATATAATTAAAAAAAAGCAAAACAGAGGAGTTGTAATATTTTTTTTTATCAATTTTCCCCATTTTAAATTTCCATTGTTATCTTGGTCTTAAAGCTTTTCCTCCCCCTTTATACTTATGTTGCGGCTCGCGGGTTTGATTGATTGAATATTAACGTCGCACTGTTTAGCTACACGAGGACTTTTGGCGACGGACCACGTAATTTTGAACCAGCGGCTTGCGGGAAATGGCTAACATCAGTATGCGGCCCGCGGGAAATAGCTGGCATATGTATGCGGCCCAACAAAAAAAAAAAGGTTGAGTACCTCTGCTCTAGATTCATTACAACTTGACAAAATACGGTTATTTTGAGTAATATTTTAGTTTTTATTGTAGCGTTTTGTAACACATAAATATATCTCATAACTGTTTCTATTTTATTACGTTGTTTTTATACATATTAAGAAGTGAGCAATATTTCATTGCAGTGACCCCCCTCCTCCGCGGCATCTCGCTTGATTCCTGTAACTTTATCACACTATGGCTAGAGCTAGGCATATTTTATCATTGCATTATTATTATTAAATTATCTATGTTTGTATACATGAAAAATAATGAAAACAATAATAATAATCCATTCCGTTTTAAATTTTATAAAATAATCTTAATAAATGTTTGTATTGGGTTCAAATTTAATATAAAGATATATATTTTTATTTGAGACCAGCGAAATTATAATGTTTTTCCGAAATAGCCCGCAAGGTCATTTGGGTTGGCTACCCCTGGTGTAGAACTTAACCACTCACAAGAAAATAAAGAAAATGAATAAAATTGGAATTTCAAAAATGCAATATTAGAAGGCGGTACCTTATTTTAAAACTCAAATGGGTTTCGTGATAATTTTTTTCCATAATTTGCGATTTTTTAAAATTATTTTTTATTTTTCCGATTTGATTTGTTTTGCTTAGCATTGTCTTATGAAAACAATACAAAATCAGAATTATCATATTTAAATAAACGTCTTTTTAATTGTATATTCATGTCGTTAATTTAACCATGAAAATGAAAACTCAAAAAAAAATATTTACTGATTACTACAAGCAACAACAAGCAAAAAATCTACATAATTTTTTTTCAAAGATGTCCGTTTGATTTCTATTTATTAATTGTAACATACCTTTAAAGGTTCCGAAATATCAACATTCATCAAATATCTGATAAAAAGTATACTTGGAGTCGTTATATATATATATATAATATTATCTTATATATAATATAATCTTAATTGTCATTAACAATAATAAACAGCTAATTTTTTTTTGACAACTAGAACTTAAATTTGTTTTTTTAGTCTTTTGAAATTGCTTTTAAATTTTCGAAATAAAGCAAGAAAAATAAATTACAGGTTCAAAAAACCAAAAAACACCCTTTTATAGTTAATCGAACTAAGTTGTGTAACTTAATCTTTTAGCCACCAAATCTGGAAATGGGATCTGGAATTAGTCGCCAGATGCAGGATGGGATCTGAAAATGGATAATCGTTAAACCTGATGATCCTGATCAGGACAATGGAACAAAAATTTTAAATTATTGTATTGTCATCGGTCCTGGACAAGTGAGCAAGATTTCGAATTAATCTGACCTTTTAAAGTGGGTAGAAATTGAATTCGAAGATTCCGTTATATACAAGTGAAGCTTATAAAAGGGTGTTAAAAAAGGGGGAAGGGTGAACTTTTGATAAAACTAAATACATAAGGAAAAAATGAATTTATTTTTCTAATGTATTTATTTTCCTCATAGTTTGAAGAAATACATAAAAAACAGCAATAATTTTTTTTTCACTTTCGAGTTTCACTTTTCGATTTTAACGAATTGTTACTTCCTAAACTGAATGCTTTTTTATATATAGGGATGATAGAGTGCGCAGATATGCAGATTTAGAAATTAAACTAATGTAAATCGAAATTTTTTTAAAAAAGAAATTTCTGAATCTGCTAAAGTCTCCTCCACGGTCAAGCATATTC
This sequence comes from Trichonephila clavipes, assembly GCA_019973935.1. Classification (NCBI taxonomy): domain Eukaryota; kingdom Metazoa; phylum Arthropoda; class Arachnida; order Araneae; family Nephilidae; genus Trichonephila; species Trichonephila clavipes. The sequence continues at coordinate 1,801,874 of BMAU01000811.1, read as the reverse complement.
GATTCTTTTCCCACCCTCTGTCACATTGTTATTAAGATAGAAAATTATGTTCCAGGAACTCTCGGACTTCTTAAAAACGAGACACAAATGATACAGAGACTTTAAAAAAGCAATATATATATATATATAAAAGCTCGACATGTCTAGTAAGAATTTAATGCTTGGTAATTCGAATTCGGTGGAGAAAAATAAAATAGGAAACAAGTAATTTTTCACCGAAAAGATTCATGTGTATCTTTAACCGCTATAACTCAAGCAACAGACTTTTACGATATGAAAATGGTTAAACTTTAAAAAATTTTTCTATGTTTTTATTCAAGGGAATGTGGTGATATAAAACTGAATTATTTTTTCTATCCTATTGAATAATGCTGTCAATACTCAGACAATTTCCATGTAGGCTAGCAGACTCATCTATAAGACTCCGAGATATGAATTGAGTCGTTCAACGAGCAGAATCACTGAGTCGAATCTTGTACTTCCCATTTCCGGTTCATTTGTATAACTCGCTGAAAGTTCCGGTGTGTCGTTTCGAAATGGATTCAATTCTTTTTAAACCGGTTTTTTCGGCTGTCAGCAGCTCATAAAAGCTGGTGTTGACTTGGAAGTATTTATTCGCTAACATTATTACCTGACGGATGTTGTTGTGCGCGCGCGTGTATTTTTTTAAAAATTTTGTGTTAAAAGTAAATGTTTCTATTCAGCAGGACATCAGCTGGGGTTGGATAACTTTCATTTTGATATTTGAGCTGATTTTTCTTAAAAAGATCGTTTGAAAAATGTGTATTTTTATATTTAAATGGATGCCAATCAAAAAAAGGTTAAAAAGCTTAAGAAATATCATTTACCGTAAATACTAAAAAAAAAAAATCTCTTTCTCTCTACCCATAGAAGAGAGTAATTCCATTCCAAAAATAAATTAATTTTAAGTTATGAATAAATTAATCTCTAAATAAATTAAAATTTCGAGAACTCTTACACTTTATCAACTTTTAAAAATAATTTTTTTAACTGAAATATTAAAAATTATTTAATTACCATTTTTACCATAATTACCATTAATTACCATAATTTACTCACCATTAAACCGACTTTAAAAGTTTGTGAAATTTTATGAGGCCAATGAATCAATTGATGTAATTTGAAACCAAATTTTTTTCTGGAACTTAGATACTAAAACTTCTGAAAACAGATAGTATATTCTTTATTACAAATCCATGTACATAATTTTTCTTTTTATTGTTTTGGATGATATTTAATACTTCAAACTTAAAACAATTTAAAATAGGGGTCTTCAACTTTTCACGCTACACGGTCATATTAATAAATTCACAAAGATCCGCGGGCCACACGTCTGTCAAAAATTGGTATAATCAGAAAATTATATGAAAAAGGGGGTTTGTTTTACAAGATTACAATTGATTTTCAGTGAAGTGACGGTGTTACAGATTTGTGGGTATGTATATTGGTTTGAAAAAAAGTTAAAAGGAAGTTTTTAAAAATATTTACAATACAGTGAAATTTTTGAAACACATTTGTCATTTTCAGAAAATTATATCTCAAATGGATACCAAACATATCAATGGAACTTTTAAAACATCAAATATATAAGAGAAAAAAAAGTGCTTTTAAGGTATCCGAATACGTTCGGAACCGAGATTTTCAAAAGCGCATAAATGGAAAATTTTCATGATATTTAGTGTCTCTTAGATTAGAACATATGCATAAAATTGTTTTAAGGACATTTTGACAAAAAAAAATTATTTAAATACAATAGTTTGGCAAAAAAAAAAAAAAAAAAACTTAGAATAATCTTTTTTCCAAATGTGTTCTCCTTTTGTGAAAAATGCTTCTATTATAATAATATTTTCCCTGTATATAGCTCAGACATCTGTTCAGAGGCTCAACTAGAATTTTTGAAATATATAACTTAGAAGTGGGTTTATTCATATTTTACGACAACAGAGGGGAGCAATTTTAAGACAAAAACGCGAATAATTATTTTAATTGGTGGTAACTCTGAAAATATGTGAATTTTTCAAAACTTCTAGTTGAGCCTCTGTAGAGAGATCTGAGCTATATACAGGCAAAATATTATTATAATAGAACCATTTTTGACAAAAGGAGAGCATTTGGAAAAAAGATTATTCTAAGTTAATTTTTTGCCAAAATATTATATTTAAATAAATTTTTTTGTCAAAATGTCCTTAAAACAATTTTATGCATGTATTCTAATCTGAGTGACATTAAATATCATGAAAATTATCCATTTATGCGCTTTTTTAAAATCACGGTTCCGAACGTAGTCGGATACCTTAAGGCAAAAAGCTGATAAGGCAATTTTTCTCGAAATTGCGTCTAATTCAAATGTGGTGACACAAAAATACCTTCAGCGGGCCACTCATGTCCGGCGGACTATGCATTCAAGACCCATAATTTGAAAAAAATTGTGAGAAGGATTATTTAAAACTGCTTTAAAACAAATGATTTCTTACTTAGGTACCTATAGTTTGGGTGCTTCTAAAATATTACAAAATTAATTAATACAATCGGCTATTTGTTATGTTACTCACAATTTAGTTAAGCAAAAGAACAAACACACTTGCAATTATGTGACGTAATTGATACATTAATTTATTTATTACAGAATAACAATAGGAGCCTTGTCAAAGTATTAAGCTATTCTTCTTTTAAGAATCGAAATATTTTTGATTAATTGATCATGATCATTCGATAAATTTATGACTATTGAATGATTACAATAGAGAACTTTCGAAAAGTGACTCATCCCGTGCTAGCGAGAATCACAATTCAACTGGAGAAATTTAGTGCGTTACATCTAATAAAAAAATTGATTTATTGATATACTTCAAGATAAAGACAGCTATTTTTTTATTTTAGAAATAAAAATTAAAAAAAATTGAAAAATATTTAAGAGAAAAATAACATAAATTTTCTCTCTCTCTCTCAATACTTTTATATCTTTGTTAGTAAGAATCTATCAGTGAAAGGACAAAGAAGATTTTTATATTTTCCCCAAAAAATAATAATTGTGTACGATGTTCAATATTGTACACAATATCTTTTTTATTAGATGGAGATATGTTTCAAATTTAATTTTAAATAAAAACATAAAAAAAAATTAAACATCATTTGATGATTAAGTTGAACAAATGAAGCAATTATAATTAAAATTAAGGAGTTTTATTTAAAAGCTTAAGGTTCATTGTTTAGTTTGAATTACCGTATTGATTTGAATTCAAGCCGCACTTCTTCCTAACGTTAATGCAACTGAAAATCGGGTGTGGCTTAGAATCGAAGGCGAAAAAATTCATTGGATAGGAGAAGTTGAACATAAGAATGATGGTTAGAGCAATACAGGTTCATGTATATATTTAAAAGTTTTTAATATTGGTAAAGTAAATTAATTATTTACTTCTTATTAGTTTAATTATTTTTTTTATTTCGCAAATATCTGTTATTAATAAAACATTTTACACTATTTTTTTTCTTTCACAAAAACGCGTTGAGAATTTGGATTGAGGCTTAGATTCGAATAAATACGGTAATATCACTTTGGAATCAAATGAAAGCTGCTTCATAATTCTCAGCCACGGTCATGTATGTTACGAGAATGACATTTGGTTGGTTCCTTTTTTTCCTAATTTCCACTCCACGCCGCGAGAGGACTTAAGATAACCAATGCCAAAGGGGTCTCAGGGGTGTTAATTTTGTCTCAAGGGGTGAAAATTTAAACAATTTTCTAACGGGTATAATTCTTTTAAATTTAAATTAAATAATTTGAATCTCTTACACATTATTTACAAGGGATTGAGGCTTCAAAAAAGTACAAAATGTTTGAAATAGAATCATAACTTTAAAAATTATAAGCATATGAAAATTCTGTAATAAATAGTAAGTAATTTTTGCGTTGCGCTCGCTATTTTCTAAAATATTAGCCCCTCTGATGTATAAAACTTTATAAAATTATAAAATATATCATACTCTTTAAACCCTACATCATTTAAGAATAATATACCTTTTGTATTTCAAAATATTTGAAAAATATTGAAATTTAAAAAAAAAATTTGGAAAACGTAATTTTTTTATTTTTTAAAAAATAGATTTTATTATTCTACTATTATAATATTACTACAGTGTAATAAGAATACATTTACTTTATAAATCAACTTATACCTAGCAAGTAAAGCTACTATTTTAGAAAATAGCATGCAAAACGTAAAAAACTAAATAAATATTTCTAATAGAAAAGTTTCTTATTTTCATATGCTTATAATTTTTAAAAATATGATTATATTTAAAACATTTTATACTTTTCTGAAGCCCCATTCCTTTATAAATAATGTGTAAAAGATTCAAATTATTTCATTCAAATTTAAAAGAATTATACCTGTTTGAAAATTGTTTATATTTTCAGCCCTCAAGAGAAATTTAACACCCCTGAGTCCCCCAGCAGTCCTTATTATTCCTCAAGACGGTTTTCTTCAGTAGACCAGGATTCATGTGCAGAACTCAACTCAAATGTCGTACACCGTCTTCAAAATCATGACTAGTGGAATTCTGTGGTCCCAGGATAAATTGTTATTGCAATTAATGCATGCTATTGCTCATTATTAAATTTGTTACACTTATTGGTAAGCTAATTTAAATTTTGCAAAGCTAGCAGTGAAATTTATGTGTCGAGGGGGCATGAAGACGAAAAAACAGTTTCTTAAAATTGGCCTTTAATAATCAATCTTGAAGTCACTGCGCTCGTTACTGGAGCGATAAAAACAATAAGTTCAAAAAGCAACATTACCAGCGACATCCGATTCGAACCGTCTTCTAATATTGTAAAATTAATTTCTAATCTAAAATGGTGATGCAACCTGCAGTTGCATTGCCAACCAGTTGTTCTCTCCCTCTAAGAGAGAAACCACTCACATACTTCTTATATTTCCGTTTCTCCTTCCTTTTTAAAAACTAACATGAGCCGAGTTTAAATACTAGCTCGATTTGCATGGCAGTTGCTGCCAACCTCAAATCACGAAACTCAAAAGATCGGGTTCGAATCGGTGTGCTTACTTTCATTGAGATCATGGAACGGGATTGAAAAACAACACAAGGAGATCATAAAAATTTGGATCCGATTTTTTAAATGTCTAACAATCGGCCCCCTTTTTCCAATCTCGCATACCATTATCTCTTACAAATCAGTAAATTAATTTTAATCTATAATCACATGTTATACAATTTAACACAAAAAATACATTTTATTCACAATCTTTATTGTAATAAACAAACTAATATTTTAATCTTAAAGAGAAAAAGTCTTATTCTCTAAAAGAAATAATTTTCTAAAAAATTCTAACAATTTTTCCTTTACCATGGGTTTGGTAAAAATGTCCGCCAAATTATTTTTGGTACCTATATATTTAATTTGGAAAACCTTGTCGTATATCAAATTCCTTAAAAATGATAACGAACATCGATATGTTTTGTTCTACAATTTTCTACCGGTGACTTTGAAAAACTTATAGCAGCTTGATTATCACAAAACATTACATTTTCACTTAAATCCAAATTTAAACTTTTATTATTAATTACATTCTTTAGCCAAATGAATTCCTTAGCTGCTTCTGTTAAACTAACATACTCAGCTTCCATGGTCGACAGACTAACGGATTTTTTGCTTGAAAGTTCGCCATGAAATTGGAGTTTCGTCTATAAAGTTATGAACCCTCTCATTGACACTCGATCATCCCTATTTGTAGCAAAATCCGAGTCTGAATAACATCTTAGCTTTAATGATTTAACTTTTGAAAGCTCTAATTTGTATTCTTGAAATACCTCGTCAAATGACTCACCTCGTAATTGTGTGTTACCTCGCGCAACTAAGCGGGCCTTGTATCTAACGATTTTATTATTTTCATCATATTTAATGGTATAAACCCAACGGTTTTCTAAAATTTTTATATTATCCGGATGATCAACTAAATCCCAAACTTTACGTTCCATCATTACGTTAATTTCTTTATCCATTGCATCACGCCATTTAGATGCGTCTCTGGATCTTATCGCCTGTTTGTAACAGTTAGGAATAGTTACTTCAACCATAAGAGCTTCTTGTTGCTCTGACAAATCTGAAAATCCCTGGGATTCGGTATTATCTTTTCTAAAATTAAATAAACTAGGATCATACTTAATATTATGCCTCTTACAGTATCTCTCTATTTCGTTAAAAGATTTCAATCGGGTTGCTTCCCCTTCTATACTATAATATACGTTAGATCCAGTTACTTTCCTACCTATATTTCGAATCCACTTAACCTCTGTACATGGGATCAAGCTATGATTATCGGAAGATACATCTGGTTTTTCAGATGTTGAGGGCGTTTCCGTACTTGTCTTTGAAACTAAACGACTCGTTAATGAATCTTTTACTCTATCAAAATCATCCTCATCATCATAATCAGGAAGGTTTAAATTATATCCAAGGTTACTATTAACTTTTGTCTAAAATTAATTCCCCTCTTATTTTCATCGAATCTTACATTAATAGTCTCGACTAATTTATTTTCATCTATCAACCATATTTTATAACCCTTAGTACGTTGTGCGTATCCCATCATAATTCCCATTTTCGCACGCATATCGAATTTTTTCTAATTTGTTTTGGCACACCAGCATATGCCAAACATCCAAAAGGTTTTAGATGCAATACCGATGGTTTTCTACCTGAATATTTTTCGAAAGGCGTTTTGTTACTGTTTTTGTGACAAATTCGATTCCACGCATAAGTGAAACAAAGTAATGCTTCTCCCCAAAACTTATGGGGAACTTCACTAGACTTACGCAATGTTTTGATGCCATCTAGAGCGGTTAAGGGGTCACAGGGGTGTTAATCTTCTATTTTTTCGAATTTTCGAAAAAATATATGTTGTTCCTCATTTTCTTTTGAACATTTTGATACCAACCACGTGATAGTACTATAAAAACTTCGAAAGTTATTCGAAAAATTCAAACAGCAATTTAGTAATAACAATGTTTAAATGGCTACATGCCACACCCACTTATTTTTGATTTCCGCATACGTTTTATTTTTCTGTTTTTAAAAAGCCTCATGAAATATTTTAAACACTTGCTTAATTGAGAAGGAAGCTTGCAACTCAACACACACTTTTTTAATGTGTTTTGATTCTGTTTTGGTAATGCTAGCACGTCTGTTTGAAATGACTTATCGAAATTCAAAACAGCGTTGTTTAAAACCGTTTAACAAAATTGAAAATTCTCAATTGAAATGGAAAATACTCATCGTAGACCTTCGTCCTAAGAAAAGAAGATTTAGAGGGAACCAAATCATGAAGGTATGTTCTCATATGTTGCAGAAAGGAGAGATAAAAATGTGTGCTTCCAGTAATAAAATCTCAGGATATCAGACTTCATTAAAGTCAAATCTTGTTAAGGTAAGTGAAAAAACTCTTCAAAGGATATCGTATTTTTGATTTTATTTCAACTTTTAGCTCTATTTTATCAGTATCATGTTGTTTAAAATGTCATAAACCATTAAAAATTAATGAAAAGTCCACTCGTGGTTTATCTTCGAATTTTGAAATACGTTGTAAAAACTGGGAGTGTTTGTACTTTTTCAAGCTGTGAAAACACTGGGAATAAAAATAATGCTCCAGAAATTAACAGAAGATCTATTTTAGCAATGAGATGCATAGGCCAAGGTTTAGAGTCATTAAAAACCTTTTGTGCTGTAATGAGTCTTCCTAATCCTGTTGAACAAAAATCACATGATGTTATTAATAATAAACTTTCACGTGTTATGAAGGAAGTCGCTGAAGAAAGCATGAAAATGGCAGCTGTCGAAGAATATTCTTCGTCACCTGATAACCTTTTAACGGTAAGTGGTGATGGTACCTGGAAGACGAGAGGACATTCATCGTTGATTGGGTATGTACTGTAATAGGGGCCGAAACAGGTAAGGTTTTGGATAGGGAAGTGTTGTCCTCATTTTGCAATGGATGCGACAGTTATAAAGGGGTAAAATTTGGTATCAAGTACAATAAAAATGGCAAAGAGCGCATAAGATTTCATGTAGAAAAAATTATTCTGGCTCTGCTGGTAAGATGGAGGTTGACGGGATGTTAAGGATTTTTAATCGATCAGAAAAGCTTCACAACCTGAAATATTCGAACTACATAGGAGATGGCGACACAAAAACATTCAATGCCCTTTCTGAAAACAAGCCATACGGCGATGACTATCTTATTCAGAAAATAGAATGTGTAGGCCATGTGCAAAAGAGAATGGGTACAAGACTTATGAAGCTTAAATTAGTATATAGTAAAAAGGAATTATCTGATGGTAAAACTATTGGCGGTAAAGGTAGGTTAACAGATAGTTTAATTGATAAACTTGCGCATTACTATGGTAATGCTATTCGATGCAATTCTACTAGTGTAAAGGAAATGCGGAAAGCCATTTGGGCTGTTTGGGGTCATTCTTGCAGCACTGATGATGAACCGATACACTGGTTTTGTCCTACAAATCCAAATACATGGTGTAAGTATAATGCCGCAATTAATAATAATTTACAAAATTATAAACACAAACCCTCAGTTGCTAAAGCTGTTCAAGATGTAATTAAGCCTGTATTTGCAGACTTATCTCATCCGGCACTCCTGAAGAAATGTTTAGGAGGTAAGACACAGAATCCTAATGAAAGTTTAAATTCATTAATTTGGAAGTTTTGTCCTAAGACGATTGGTTCTAGGCTTCAGATTGCAGAGATTGCTGCAAATCTAGAAACCAGTGTTTTTAATGATGGAAATCAAATACTTATTTCTATTTTAGAGAAATTTGGCTTGAAAATTAACAGAAATGTTTGTGTGTCCCTGGCTGAACGTGACAATCGTCGAATCTTTACGTCACGACAGAGGTGTCTACAGTCATCTTTTGAAGCTCGCAGAGCCAAGAAAATTAAAAAGAGTAAAGAAATTGAGCTGTTTCAGGAACAGGAAGGTATATATTTTTATCCTGTAGAATTTTAGCGTGTAAGTTTTAGGATTTATTTTCTCAAATTCAATTTTAAAACTTTAAAGCCCTTTTTCTCAGTTTGTGTTTTTTTTTCAATTACGCGCATTGCGTTTCAAAAACTATCATACTTTGATGTATAAAACTTTACAGAATTATAAATTCTATCATAATCTTCAAATCCTAGCTATTTATAGTATTATAAATTTTTAATTTTTTGAAATATTTCAACAAAAATTGAATTTTTAAAAAATTTTTAAAAAAATGTATTTTTTTATTTTTAAAAATATTATTTTTTATTTTATTTTTATAAGATAAGCTAGCATGTAATAAGGATATATTTGACTTTATAAATCAACTTATTGCTAGTAATTAGAATTATTATTGCAGAAAATATCATGCGCGTCGTAAAACTCACTATTTGTTTCTTACAAAAATTTTTCTTATTTTTATGTGCTTATTATTTTTAAAATTATGATTATATTTTAGATATTTTATACTTTTTTGAAACTTTATTCCTTTATAAGAAATGTGTAAAAGAATCAAATTATTTCATTTTAATCTCAAAGAATTATTTCTAGTCGAAAATTGTTTGTATTTTGTGCTCTCGAAACATTTTCAACACCCCTGTGACCCCTTAAATTGAATCTCTCCGCGACCCCATTCATTTCTGGCGTATATGAATTTGTTACCTCATGCTTTATACCCAGTTCTGTCAAGAAATTATCCATCTTTATTACAAAATTCTAGTCCGCCATCAGTTCTAACTGCTATTACCTTTCTACTTAGAAAACATTCTGCTCGTTTCTGAAATCTTATAAACGTATGAAATACGTCAGATTTATTTCGGATGGGAAATACAGTCACCTTTCTTGAATAATCGTCAATTATACTCAAGAAATATTTATTACCGCCTTGGCTTTCAGTTGGCATTGGACCACAGAGGTCCATATGCAACAATTCCAATGGACGTTTTGATCTTACGGCCCCCGTCTTTTTGAATGAAACTCTCTTGGACTTTGCTAATTTACACGGCATACAATGAGTCTTACCATTATCAGTTAAGCGTGGGGAGACCTTTTACACTATCATTTTTACTAGTTTTTACCAAGTAATCGTTATTAACATGACAAAAGCGTTGATGCCATATTTCTATTGATCCGTTTTTGTTTTAGCGGTTATATCACTAAAAAAAAACTAATTTCTTTACTCTTTGGTATAATATAATGATCCGGCTTAAAAAAATACAAATTTTCATGGCGTGTCGCCGAGAACAATTTTATCCAGTCTTTATTAAAAACATTAATTTTACCTTCAGTACCCACAAAATGCGCACCTTTACTTTCTAATCTGGAACCGGATAATAAATTTCTCCTCAACTTAGGATTAAATAATACACCAGTCAAAGTTATTTCATGAAAACTCCCCTTATATTTTACCCGAAATCTAAGTGTACCGATTCCTTCTACGGGACAACTTTTATCCTCCGTTGCTAACGACATTTTCATGTTAGTTATCGGCTTAAGATCTAAAAAATAAACTCTTGTCATTACAAAAATGACTCGTGGCAGCAGTATCTATTACCCAAACACCTTTATCAAACTCTGTGTTAAAAGTTTCATTTACAGTTGAAGGAGATTTTTGTAGAGACTTTTTCTCTTTACAGTTTACTTTAAGATGCCCGTACTTATTACATACATAACACGGACCTATAGTCTTAATAGATTGTTTAACATTTTTAATAGTTTTACAGTTAGATACCTTACCACTTTTCTTTTGGTAATCATTCTTGCCATTTGGATCTCCATGAGCTGCAGCCGTAGCACCAGGTAACGTCTTCGACTTCTTTGAAGTGAAACTGCTCAAGTAAGCATTCTCCGCTTTCTCCAAATCTTGCTTCATCAACTGAAGACGATTGGCTTCTAATATCAGCTCTGCTTCAATTTTGACAACTCTGAAGTCCTCTTTCCATCTGTAGATTTGTTGCACGGTAGACTGGAATTCCTGAGGAAGCCACCTTATTAATTGAAATCCTATGTACAGGTCGTCCAATTTATGACCCGCTTCTTGTAGTCTGGTTGCCGCTGTCTTTACACGAGATATGAAGATTCCAACATCTTCCCCTGGTTGGTATTTTGTTCCAAAAATTGATCTAATAGTTGAATTACTCTTGCTTTTGTGACTGGTTCGAAGTGATCTTTTAATATCTTCCATGCCGCTACTCCGTCAGTTGTTTCCGTTATCAGATTTTTCAAATCTGAACTGATGTTAGTATAGATCAACGTATAACATCTATCCTTACGAAGTTGTAGATCTAATTTTTCCTTTTATGTTGCCTCTTCATCAGGTTGCTCTGGCTTGGTCTGTATTATAAACTGCCAGCAACCATAATGCATTAAGAGTACTTGCATATCATGCTTCCACGTGTTCCAGTTGTTTTGAGTCAACACTGATATCTGGTTGTTAAACTCCATATCTGTTACTCGATTTAGCGTACTAGCAACAGAGTTCATAAAAAAGTTCTATACTGGAACAGTATTTAAATAGACAAAGTTCATGGCCTGGTTCAACTGCTTAGCCTGTCTCGACACAGTACATGGACTGGGCCCATAACCAAATTTGTTACACTTATTGGTAAGCTAATTTAAATTTTGCAAAGCTAGCAGTGAAATTTATGTGTCGAGGGGGCATGAAGACGAAAAACAGTTTCTTAAAATTGGCCTTTAATAATCAATCTTGAAGTCACTGCGCTCGTTACTGGAGCGATAAAAACAATAAGTTCAAAAAGCAACATTACCAGCGACATCCGATTCGAACCGTCTTCTAATATTGTAAAATTAATTTCTAATCTAAAATGGTGATGCAACCTGCAGTTGCATTGCCAACCAGTTGTTCTCTCCCTCTAAGAGAGAAACCACTCACATACTTCTTATATTTCCGTTTCTCCTTCCTTTTTAAAAACTAACATGAGCCGAGTTTAAATACTAGCTCGATTTGCATGGCAGTTGCTGCCAACCTCAAATCACGAAACTCAAAAAGATCGGGTTCGAATCGGTGTGCTTACTTTCATTGAGATCATGGAACGGGATTGGAAAAACAACACAAGGAGATCATAAAAATTTGGATCCGATTTTTTAAATGTCTAACAAAATCAAATAGGATTTTTCCACATATCTTATTTCATTTACTAATTCCATTAAACATAGACAGCATTAACCTACACAGTGGCTTGATAGCAGGGAAACAGTTTCCAGTTGCAAATTATAGATGATCGTCTTGCGGAATAATAGGAACTGCAGCATATACAAAGTGCTGGAAGAAATTATAAGGCAAGGCAAATTAATTATAATCTTCAATAACTTTAGAACTGCATATCTCTGAAATTCATGCGAATTTAAACGCAATGCCTGGAATGACAATTTTATTTGCATTCATAAAAATGATACGAAAATTTTAATCCTTTTTTATTCGAACATTTATGTTTTTTTCTTTTGTTTATGAAGAAAGCTAAAAAATATTAAAGCCACGGGAGATTTTACTTATAAAAATGTGATAATAATCTAAAAATTTCCCTTTCTTATCAATTAATTTCAGGTCATAGAGTTGGAAAATTTTTTCGATGGTACCACACACACATTTCAGGCTTATCTTTGGTAGTGGAAGTTTTAAAATTTTCATAAGTTTCTCTCACCAAAATGCCTAATAAATGATTTGCTAGGTTCAGATTAGGGCATCTTGATTGCCATTCAAGAAATTGATTGCCTAATGTTATTGTTGCATGTCATGGCTAAATTCTAAGAATAGTTTGATAAGTTGTAGATAACTTACATGACATCCCAATATTGTCAGTAGTCCAGGAATATGGTATTACTTGTACGGCAAGCGATGTGGGCGTTTCAAAATGTGCCGCCATTAACGAAATGTAAACAAAACCGGGAAAACGAGTGGAGTTGAGAAACGGCTTTTGCTGATGGCAGCTGTGCATTAAAGATCCGGTCGCCGCTTGTGACGTCATGGTTCTATTTGGCCACTCGGGAGTTTTTCTTAAAATTTTATATCGCTTGTTGTGGAAGTAATGCAATATGCTAATTGTATTGATGTATAAATACTAATCGCTACTATTGTATAGTCAGTAGCAGTTGGGTGTTTCTCAGCAAGTAGCTGACTCCATACTGTACTCAAATGTTTTTGAGCAAGGTGCTCAGTTAGTGTAATCAATTATTTAAAACTATCATTGTAAATTCTCATCTTTTATTGCATCGTCATCAATAAATATGTTGTCTAAGAAATTCTCGTCTTTAAGGACAAAGTCCTCTACATGTGTTATTTAACTTTTCGATCCACTGTTCATAGCTCTACTGGTTAGTTAGTTTTTCCCACTTTAAAGTTAGAAGTGTAGAACTTAAGATATGAGAACAGTTATTAGCTTGAAACTAGGATGTGTATGGATGCCTTATATTACATATTCCGCCTAGAATGTATAGTACATATCTGGAGAGTACGTATTCCTTCTGGAATAGTGCTCTCCAGATGTTATCGTAAGAGCACCTCCGACAATAAAGTTCCTGCAAGGATGTCTTGGTAATTTTCTAAATTAGTGTTTGCTTTTGAATAAGCAACTGGTGTTGTTCCATTAAATGAGAAATCACCTAAAATAATTACAGATCCCCCACTCTAGGTCGCTTCGAGAACCTACTTGGTTCACGCAGGATAACATGCCAATAATATCTAAACCTGTCTGGTCCGTCGAAATTAAATATTTTTTTCATCTGAGAAGAACAACATTGTACCGCTAATTCCCAAAAGCCAACATGTTACCTTGCGAACTGTAGGTGCTCAATTTCATGCCACAGAGGTGTTGGCATTTCCTTTTAATAAATTTTACGTGGGCATGTTTTGATAGAGTGTTACACACGATTCAGCTGGTGCATGAATAGCTCAAATCAGTAATAATTTGAGAAGAAGAAAGCTTTTAATAAGATGCTTTTAAAACAATGGCTTTCGTTTGAAGAAGAGTCAATATAAACGGACGACCTCTACTCTTCAACTTTGCATAAAGGTTACTTTTTAGTTATTCTCTAAGAATTTAAACCACATTTTTTAAAACCGAGGATCTTATCTTCTTTATTGTTAATCGTTTGCATCTTCCCATTTTCACAAAAATTACATTTTCTCTCTGGTACTTATGCATGCTTTGTTAAAGCAGGTTCACAGTTTGAAGATTAAAATACTCAGAAAATGAATAAAACAAAACAAAAAAAAACGCTTTAAAATTGAGTCTAGCCTTGCTATTAAAAAAATTATAGGAAAATAACTGAAGCTTAAAATTTCTGCTCCATTTTCAAATTTACGTAAAACTCAAATGCATTACAATGAAAACAATGAAGATTTTCATTTGGCCTTATATTTTTTTTCCAGCATTGTATTTCAAACGGGACAAGGCCTGCTTGATATAGAGGAAGTTCGCAAAATGAGATACCACAGAACAAAAAAATTCATCTTCTTCCTCTGATTGTGGCTTAAAATTAATGTCCTTCACCAATACATCGCTGTGTGAGTGCTTCTAGTAAGACCTAAATTTTTTAAAGAAAAATTAAATCGATAGTCCATTTTTTTAAGGGCGAGACATAAGGAAAACTATTATTTTATTCATCTCTCCTCTCCTCTTCTTTTCCTTATACATTTTATGAAATATTTAATTTTTATTTTAAGCAATACATACCGTTTTATTAGTTATCTATGGTTTCATTAAAACAAACCCGGATGCCAATACCTCTTTCTCTTTCCAAACGAATATAGTAATTGTTTTGGGTGTGGGAAAAAAGAGGAATAAAATACGATTTTCGAAGTTGATGAGAGGTAGATGATGTAAGTATTTCAACATTCCTTCCTGTATTCTAAGAATGAATAATTAATTTTGCAAAGTTCATTTGCCTTTCAGGAACTAACTTTAATTATTTTGTGGATCTAGATTTTTCCTGTCGTGTGATTTTATTCCTGTGTGTGTGGGAATTTTGTCTCACTTTTTTTCTACTTTTCTACTCCATAAAAATATCATTTATCTAAACATATATAATGAAAATACTTTTATCTCAAGGTTTTTACACGATTAATTTTCCTGTTATACTTCTGAATAAAAAGGCCATGTTCTAGGAGGAAAAATTACAATTATTTGAGAAAAGATTTAACTCTCTTCTTTGTTTTAATTTACCTTAAACTTAAAAAAAACCCTATTTTGACATCCGAATTTTCCTTATTTCCGTAAATAGAATTTTTACTTCGTGGTTACCGAAGAATCACCATTTTGTCTCCAAACACTTTCCCCCAAATAGATATATACTTTGTAATATATTTTCTGCAATTTATATGTTTTTTTACATAAAAAATATCCTTTTCTTAAAAAATTAAAAGTTGAATAGGTATTTTTTTTCATACGGAAATTATTTAATTTCATGGTTCACTGCAATCCTTTCGCGTTCTTTTAAAAATTTATTTTTTAAATCGAGATTAGTTCCGAGATTGGATGGCACAAAACTATATTCTAGTATTCTATAAAAAGGATAACTTTTTAAGAAATAAATTTGTTTATCTATCTTTAAAGAATAATTCGCAGCTTATTTCGTTTTATTACGGGTATTCAAGTTTCAAAAATAAACCAACTTGCTACTATCTTGAAGGTTGAAAGAGACTTTTTTTTTTATATTCCACCTTATTTCTCTGTGAATTATAGATAATTTAATATTACTATATATAAAAACTTTCTTTTGTGTTATAAATTCATTTAGTTGTTGTTTGTATACATTTTTTTAATCGAGTAGTCAGTTCGTTTTTTTCTTCAGGGACTTGTAGAAGCGTGATAGTTTATAAAACCTAATTTTAGCATAAATGCTATTCTTGTTTTTTAACTGCAGTTCATATCGATGTAACACGTTATTAGTATTACTGCAATTTTAATGTAAACAATCTGAAATAGAATCGTGAAATTAAAACTTGTGACAAGAAAATGGCTCAAATGTAATTCAATGGAAGGTTAAAAAAATAAATCACAAGAATAGAAGATAAAAATAGTATTAAAAAACCTCTGTGGTTTGGCTCTACTCTCTAACTATATCTAAAAATATTCTTAGCTAGTGCCCATGGATTCTTTGGAGTTTGTGGAAAGTCCACACACACACACACACACATACACACACGCACGCACACGCGCGCACACACACACACACACACGCACACACATATTAAGGAGAGAAAGCATTACATAAATCTATATTAAATGACTACTATTTACATCTTTAAAAGAAGAGTGTGATTGTACTGTAATATGCATTATAGCTGTTTAAGTTGAATCTGTCATAAAGATAACATAAAAGCAGTTTAATGTTCTTACGAAATAAACAAATGTCTTCTCCATGACATATCTATATAAGAAACAATTTTTTTCTTTTATATTTCTTATATGTTAAATAAATTTATACGTAATTGTATTATTACTTAAGATATGCAACATCACTAAAGACTTTTACTAAGTAATTGAAGAAAGAAGCTTTGATACTCTCTCTCTCTCTACATTTTCTTTTTGTTATACTTGCTTTGAATACAATTAAGCTGTTTCTTTTGTTATTCTAATTTCTGTAGATTTGCATATAATATGTATCCATTAACAAAGAAACCCCTGATCCGAGAAGTTTTATCTGAATGGGGAGTCTGTGACCTTCAACTTATTGATATGGGGTAAAAAAGTTAAGAACGGGATCTGTTAATGCCAATAATTTTCAAAATCTGCTTTTATTCAGTTGACACTCTTAATATTCGTTTTTAAAAAGTTTACAACCAAAAGATGCTGAAATAACTTTTTCGATACTTGTATTTTAGATAGAAGTAAAAGAATATTTAAAATTTATTTTTAATGTAAAATATTGCTGGAATATTTTGCATTTTCGATCTTTTATGCTATTTATAATTCAAAGAAAGAACTACGTTAAATCTGTCACATTGGCATTTCGGGTCAAGGCTTTGGCGAGTTTATTAAATTCACCACATTCTAGTTGTATTCAATATTCTCATCTTTGACTGTAAGCGGATCAAAGCATCAATTCTAGAATTCGGGTAGTAAGTTTGATAAAGCCGAGATATTGCGGAAAATTCAGCTCACTTTTAACGTGAGCCGAGCTCTCTATTATTATTCAGAGTTTTGGAAGTATAATTGTTAATGCTATGCGTAGATGAATTTGACACTTCAAATTAGACTTATAACGTACTATTGTAAAAGCACTTTTTTAGGTTATTTTATTCTCTTATTCTGTAACACACAGTGTTTCCCAAAGTGTGGTACGCAGAGCTTGGTGGTGGTTCAAGGATACGGGAAGAGTTTGGTGGGAGTACGCGTTGTACCGGAGTTTGATGGGGATATGCACTGCACCGGGTTTAGCTGCGCCTAATTCTACGTTCTCATCAGTCAAGTCAAGACCAGGGCCAAAACCAACCGGAACTGAACCCGAAATCGAAAACCGCAACTGAACCGATCATTTTTTTCCAGTTCGATATATCTTCAGTCATTTTGATACTGTAACCACACACACAGCTTATCGATATTTTCTACTTTAATGTTAATCACATAATTATCATCATTACATGCATATTGCTTCTCCATTTCCTGTTTACTAGTACTTTTCTGTTTCAGTTTTGCTCGACACTACTTGTAGAAGGCAGATTTGTTTGTTTTCGTGTGTTTATTACTGGAATACATACGAAAGACGTGAGATAGATGTACAGAAACATATAACACAACCACAGAAGAATACAGATTTATTACAAACGATGATCCCAGCATATAACAAGATGAGGTGCGCTGCTTTTTCCTTTCGAGACGGGAATCCATTTCAGGCGAAAGACCGACTTCTTTCCCGAAGAAGATACAACCAAGTCTTACTCGGGATTCGAACCCGAGCCCACTCGGTTACAAGCCGAGGGTCATAGCTACCATACTGGCTGGGCGACAGAAGGCAGATTTTATTTAATTGAATGAACTAGAAGTAAAGATGATTTAAGATAAGGATGTACATGAAATAAAATTATTTATTCGGAACTGAACCGAAAACCGTTATTTTTGTCGGAACGAAAACCGGAACCGAACCGTTTTATATCCTTTTAGATGAACTGAAACGAAAACCGAACTGAACCGATTTATATTCTTTTAGATGAACTGAACCGAAAACCGGAACGTGAAAAAAATTACGGTTTGAAGCCCTGGTCAAGACAGTCTTGTGAGGCGTGATACGGTCCGGTGTGACACGACGGGAATGCACCACACTTCGTTACAGATGGATTTTTGAAAAATAAACATAAGGAGTGTATTTTAACATACTTCTGGTTACAAATGTAACATGTATATCCAGTTTTAACAGAAAAAATTAATTCTGAAATACATCTTGCTTTTTCCAATTTCATATTTATATGAAGTTGCTTTGTCAGCATTTGTAGACATTAAGTGGAAAAAGAGGAACAGACTACTGGACGTGGAGAGAACCGCATCTCAGATTAAAATTAACAACCTGGAAGCCAAATTACGCGCGCGCACGACGATCTATCATCTCTCTCTCTCTCTCATCACAAATAAAATTTCATCCTTCTCATTAATCCAGATAAATGTTATTTATAGTAAAACTTTTATTTATACTTAAATTATGAATAATTTTATTTCTCTTTTCTTATTATTTTGTGTATATCTCAAAAAGAAAAATAAATAAATATATTTTGATTGTTATTTAAATACATCTATTTTTTTGACGAGGTTCTTCGCGTTACGAAAATTATAGAAGGGGTACACGTATGTCAAAAATTTGCGAACACTGCTGTAACACATATAAGATCTTTATCAGGGTCTTAGAAAGAAAAAAAATTAAACGTTCATGCAAGATATGCATTTGAAGGTTTGTTAGAGAGACCAGACAAGAAAAATATTGCATCGCCATCAACAAACTACAACAAATAAGTAAATAAATAAAAATTGATGAAAATATATAAATCATTGTTTATTATAGGATTCATGTTTTGTAAGAATTGCAGTATCACAAGAAGGATTATTATGTGCCTATAATGTAATATTAATCTGAAGGATTAATCGATTATCACCATTAATAATTTTTTAGAACAAAAATTTTTTTAATAGGATTATATATTTAAAACTATGTTTATTTCTATTATATTTTTCCGAAAGGAGTTCTCGTGACTCTTTTCGTTGGACGATTGTAAAAAAATGTTGTACAGAAATCGTTCTCTTCTAATATTTAAAATAAATTAACGAATTCCTAGTTTTTCTACTCTGCTATTTCTCTTGCCATGACTACAGCAACTCAGCTATTTAAATAAATATATTGCACACTCACACTCGATACTGATATTGAGTACGCTCATGATATTGAGTTTTTCAAAAATATGACCAATTTTGAACTTATATCTGTGTTTTTCAAAATCATTATACATATTTATTGCTTATTTTACTTTTAAATATCATGCGCAAAGATCTTACCATTCTCACATAGGTCAGAAATACTCTTACCTTAAAACCTCTATAAGATCAGAATTTTAAAGTAAAAAAAAATATTACTTCATTTCAATAAATATTAATTCCTTATCGAACAACCACAAATGTTTAAACTTATTTATTCCTAAAGAATTACTGCAAAAGTACTGGAGCCAAAAATAATCGCAATTATCATTAAGAACGGAGGTTATTTCATAGACTTCTGATTTCAAAACAAAAGAAAACAGAATTAATATTTAAATTGAATTTCTAAGAAAATAGCTGGCACACTTTCTTCATACACATACAAAAGATTCATCGAAGGTTACGCATATAGGAAATGAGAAATTGTGAAATTTTTTCTAAGGATGGAATGGGAAAAGGAATTGCTAAAAATTTAATGGAATAGTTTTAAATAAGGACAAGAGAAAGAAATAGCAAAGGTACCACGAGAAATATTTCTTTTAAATGCAGACAGTCAAGGATAAAGAGTATCGATGGAAATACAAAACGATAAGACTAATGATATAAATGCATGGTGAGTACTTTGATATAGTAGAGTAACTAAGGAGTTATCTATGACGTCTGCGTATCCTCTTCCCTCTCCAAACATTAATAATTTTATTATTATTTTTTTATGTAAAGAAACTAACATCGATTTGCACCTGAACTTTTCTTTGGAGAACATTAAAAATAGTACCCTTTCTAGATCAAGCTGCTAATACTTTAAGCCAGGGGTGGACATCTTAAATGACCTCGCGAGCCACTTCGAAAGAACTTTACAATCCCGCAGGCCGCATATAAAAATATATATCTTTATATTAGATTTGGATCCATTACAAACATTTGTTGGAGTGAAAATTTAAAACAGACTGATATATTATTATTGTTTTCATTGTTTTTCATGTATACAAACATAGATAGTATAATAATAATAATGTAATGATCAAATAATGTTTAATTTATTTAATTAGTGAGATATCTGTTTCTCAACTCTTTCACTTAGTTTTTGCAAGTCGGTCTCAATGCATGTGCATTTGTGTATCGGTAATTGATGTTGCAGATTTTCGTGCGTTAAATTTGAGCACACGATTTATGTTTGGTAAATTTCAATTTAGAAAAAAAAGAGATTCGCAGTAACAGAAGCAACGTGATACAAAAACAGTTACGGGATTTATTTTTTACAAAAAAAAAAAAAAAAAAAAAAAAACTCTTTAAACAAAAATATTGTACAAAATGGTCGAATTTTGTAAAGTTGTAAAGAATCTCACGGGCCGCAAAAATATTCAAGGCGGGCCACATGCGGCCTCCGGGCCACGGGTTGGACACCCTTGTTTTAAGCGAAACTCTGTCAGGTGAGAAAGGTTTTAGGACCTAGGGTTTGCAGCCCAGGAGTTTGAAATCCCGGGATTAAAATAATTAATCCCAGGGTTTAATTTTTGTCTATAAATTATGTTTTGAAAGTTTTTTCTTCATCAAAATTTACTCAGAATTTAGTTCTCAGAAAATCTCTCTCTCTTTTTTTATATGAAACATGCAAATAGTATTTTTTTTGTGCAGTTATTTTTTTTCGTATTGATAAATATATTGAGAAAATAATCTAACAGAACAGTTTTAAACCCTAAGTGCTCGACGCATTTTTAATTTTTTGCATTTAATATTCAAGTTACAATTAAAATTTACGAATGAACAAGTGGTTTGGTAAGCATAATAGAGCAATAAGGGTAGAGTTTATCAGTGTGATTTTTCAAAATTGGAGTTCTCAGAAAATATCTCTCTCTTTTTTATATGAAACATGCAAATAGTATTTTTGTGCAGTTATTTTTTTTCGTATTGATAAATATATTGAGAAAATAATCTAACAGAACAGTTTTAAACCCTAAGTGCTAGACGCATTTTAATTTTTTGCATTTAATATTCAAGTTACAATTAAAATTTACGAATGAACAAGTGGTTTGGTAAGCATAATAGAGCAATAAGGGTAGAGTTTATCAGTGTGATTTTTCAAAAATTGGAGTTCTCAGAAAATCTCTCTCTCTCTCTCTTTTTTATATGAAACATGCAAGTAGTATTTTTTTTTGTGCAGTTATTTTTTTTCGTATTGATAAATATATTGAGAAAATAATCTAACAGAACAGTTTTAAACCCTAAGTGCTAGACGCATTTTAATTTTTTTGCATTTAATATTCAAGTTACAATTAAAATTTACGAATGAACAAGTGGTTTGGTAAGCATAATAAAGCAATAAGGGTAGAGTTTATCAGTGTGATTTTTCAAAAATTGGAGTTCTCAGAAAATCTCTCTCTCTCTCTTTTTTTTATATGAAACATGCAAATAGTATTTTTTTTGTGCAGTTATTTTTTTTCGTATTGATAAATATATTGAGAAAATAATCTAACAGAACAGTTTTAAACCCTAAGTGCTCGACGCATTTTAATTTTTTGCATTTAATATTCAAGTTACAATTAAAATTTACGAATGAACAAGTGGTTTGATAAGCATAATAAAGCAATAAGGGTAGAGTTTATCAGTGATTTTTCAAAAATTGGAAAAATAAAACAAGTAATTAATAATTTTTATCTAATTTTTTAAAAATCATATTTCATATATATATCAACTAACAGAAATTATTTTATATTTAAATTTTTGGATTAAAAAATATTTTTTTTAATTATAAACCCACACCAATAAACTGTTAACATAAATCTGGTATTTTATATTACCACTTTAAATTTTTTAAATTAAAAATCTCCATGGCTTACAAGGACTATTCAGCTAAAAGTATTTATGATATTTGGCAACATTTTTTAAGGTGGGAAAATGGACAAATAGCTAAGTGTAAACTGACTGACTGCCAGAAAATATTTAAAACTAGCTGTTATACCCGTTCTTTTCACGGATAAATTTAAAAATTAAACAATACAGATTGAAGGGTAAGGAAGTTTTTAATGAGTTAATTTTACGTGAATTTCAAATTAAACAACAACAAAAAAAAAGCTTTGTGCATATCTCAGCTGAACAAAAAAAATCCTGTTTGTTAAATTTTAAGTCTGTAGATCTAATAGCTGATAAAAAGGATTTTTTTATCTATAACTCCCCGTAACTTTCTTGTGGGTCGATTTTTGAAAAACCTTCCTAAGCTGATCTCTGCTCAGCAAAAGCAGCACATTGTTACAAATTTTGTGTAATGAACGCTTAAAATAGTATAAATAATTTATATCTGGAAGTGAAATACGTTAATATTACTTTTTGTTGTATTTATTTTATGTTAAAATTGTACTCAGCCTCACACTCCGCCTGTTCAAGCTTTCGAAGTTCCTGGCACCTGGCGTAGACAAAACAAAATGCAAAGTTTTTTTTCACACGTAAAAGATAGATATATGCTGTCACGGGAATTTTTGCAAATGGCCGAATTTTTTCCTACTATCTTGACAATTATCGTTATATTTTGGACACTTTACACAATATCTTTATAAATTATAACCTATGTGATATTCTGATGTATAAGCTATATTATGGTAAAGTTTCATTGAAATCTCTCTCTCCCCATTCAGTTGTTTTTGCGTGAAAGAGTACCAAACATCCACACAAACTTTCACGTTTATAATATTAATAAGGATTGGTGGTGGTACGAAAGGTCTCCATACGCATTTATTTTCGATGCATAAAAATAAAGTCGTAGGCTCATCTACCCAAGAAAATTCATTAGAATTAGAAGTTCCACCACAAAGAAAAAAAGCAAACGAACTGTTTTGCTTTTATTTGTTTCGATAAATATTAATATTAAAAAAAATTTTAATCATGTTTTCAGTTTTATTATGTAATTTCAACTACGCTAATGTGTAAGTATTTTTCATGAATAGTCCAATCCTAATCTCGGGACCCCAATTCTGGGATTTAGATAACGTAATTCCGAGATCTCGGGGTTGAAAATGTAACACGGGATTGCAAACCCTATTATGATTCAAAATTTGAAAAATGAGGATTTATTTTGTAGTCTTCAGATGTATTTATTAAATTATACAAAGAAAATGCTAAAGTTCTACGGAAAAAACTTCCTTTAAAATATCAATATGAAAAAAAATTTGTGAAAATTAAAAAAAAAAATTACATGAGAACACGCGGTACACAGAACAAAAAGTTTATGAACAAATTTTGATTCTACAATTTATTTTTGAAATGACCTAAAAGATAAAAGATATTTAAATTTTAACAAAAAAATACAGCATTTTATCTTAGTCATTATATAAAAAATCCCTTTAAAATACACCTGTTATATTTATAAAAGTGTGTGATTGTGTGTGTGTGTAAGTTTTTTTTATATATATAATAAAATTCAGTGATTTTAAGAGAAAGGTCCCAAAACAATTACAATATTACACAAAACATTCACAGTAAATTTCGGGTAATTATCTTCAAAAAATTTAATCTAATCTTTGTCCCCATTTCAAATTTTTCGAAAAAACTAATTTTGCGTATAACACATTTTACCAAAACAATTGAAATTTTTGCCCAGGAAGGCGGAAAATAAACCTAATGACTTGACCTACAAATTTAATCATTAAACTTTTTTGTATTAATTTTTGACTAAATCCGAGATTTTAAGATCTGTTTTTTAATTTGGTACCGTAATCTTCTTGCGATTGTTATATGGAACATGTGCTCTTTCTGTATTCCAAGTTTTTAGAAAAAGAAATACACTCTATAACAAAAAAAAAAAACGATTGCTCGATTGTAATGAAATTTCGTATGCAAAGTCATTTGTATCGAAGTGCAAATGATTAAAATTTGGTGTCCAATGAATAAATAACGGGAGCTACAGCGCATCGGAACTGCGCACTCAGCAGGTGTATATAAGAAGCGATTCTCAATCTGATGGTCAAAATTTCGGTTGCATTGAAATTTAGGATACCTTTCAGTGATTGAAAAGATGTCTCACCGAGGTATTCGAGCTCATGACGAGCAACCGTCAGAGTTTGATAGAGGTCGTATAATTGGTTTGAAAGAGGCAGGTTGGACAACTCGGAGAATTGCTCGTCATATGGGTCGAAGCAATGTGACCATTAGAAGATGCTGGCAAGAATGGGTGGGCAGTGACAGATTTCAGCGTCATGATGGTAGAGGTCGACCTAATGCCACAGCAGATCGAGGGGACAGATTTACTGTCAGATCCGTTGTCACAGTGCCTAATTCATCGTCATCAACCATCAGACTGCGACCCGCACATGAGTGACCGCTACGCCACCTGCCACTCACACCTCCACATTGTCGAGCCAGATTACAGTGGTGCATGGCTCGATCGGGTTGGAAACATGCTGACTGAGGACACATAGTGTTTAGCGACGAATCTCGCTTCCAACTGTGTCGTGACGATCATCGAAGATGTGTCTGGAGACGCCCAGGGCAACGTGCTGATCCTGCTTTCACTATTGCACCCTACACAAGCCCTCAACCAGGAGTTACGGTTTGGGGTGCTATTTCTTTTGACAGCCGGACCCCTTTGGTCGTCATTAGAGGCACACTTACAGCACAGCGACACGTCGACAACATTCTAAGAACTGTTTTTCTACCGTTCCTTTTGAAGTACACTGGCCTTATTTTTCAGTGATAATGCCAGACCACACATGGCACGTGTTTCTGTCAACTGTATTACAGTTTGACAAACACTTCCTTGGCCAGCCAGATCCAATCGAGCATGGTCGGGATATGACGGGAAGGCGACTGCATCTACCAGGGAAGGTTGATAACCTGGAACGACAATGGGAGCAAATTTGGCAAGAAATACCGCAGGAGATCATCGGGGAACTTTATCACTCTATGCCAAGTCGTGTGGCAACTTGAATCCAGGCTAGAGGTGGGTCAACACCTTATTGAGCTCGTTACTTTGTAACCATGTAACTCTAGAATATAGGATTAAATTTTTCTGAAATTTTAATCATCTTCTATTCTGTACATATTGTTTCAACCCACCAATTTTTGTCTCTGTCGGACAATTCGTTTGTGGTGCGTCGTTCTTTTTTTGTTATACAGTGTATTTTAAAACTGGCTCTCAAGGGATTTAATATAAATTTCACCAAATTGTTTCCACTAGAAATGATTTTAAAAAATTCTGCAAATTTATTGTAAATATTTGTAATCCTTCATGCCTTCAAAAAGTTATTTTTCTTTTTTCTCCTTTTTAATGTGTTTAATACTTAAGCTCCGTGTGATAGTTTATGGTGCTTGGAGATATTATGAATGGCTTCAATAATAAATAAAAAAAAATCAATTTATGGAGTTATACGGTCCTTGATAATTTTTTTTTTCCTGACAAAACTTATGCTTTACTTATAAAATATTAGCTGCATTCATATAGTTGCAAACATACTCCAAGTTATAATTACTTTTCTTATGCTATACTGAAAAAACTGTGATTATAATATTTTTAAATATTTCACGCATTAAATATATATATACATATATATTCTTAATATGCCGTATAAAAAATATGTAACTGATGATGAATTATTAACATTTAGAATTTGAAATGCTAGTTATATATATTTTTTATTCATGTGCTTTCTCTCAACTTTGCTTTGTGTGATTGATTACAGAAAAATATTAATACATTAAATATTATTTAATATGACTGCATAATGATAATTATTTTAACATTGAAACGATGTGTCATATAGTTGAAAACATACTCCAAGTTATAATTACTTTTCTTATGCTATACTGAAAAAACTGTGATTATAATATTATTAAATATTTCACACATTAAATATATATATATATATATATATATCTTAATATGCCGCATAAAAATTATGTAACTGATGATGAATTATTAACATATAGAATTTGAAATGCTAATTATATATATTTTTTATTCATGTGCTTTTTCTCAACTTCGCTTTGTGTGATTGATTACAGAAAATATTATTACATTAAATATTATTTAATATGACTGCATAATGATAATTATTTTAACATTGAAACGATGTGTCATATAGTTGCAAACATACTCCAAGTTATAATTACTTTTCTTATGCTATACTGAAAAAACTGTGATTATAATATTTTTAAATATTTCACACATTAAATATATATATATTCTTAATATGCCGTATAAAAATTATGTAACTGATGATGAATTATTAACATTTAGAATTTGAAATGCTAGTTATATATATTTTTTATTCATGTGCTTTTTCTCAACTTTGCTTTGAGTGATTGATTACAGAAAAATATTAATACATTAAATATAATTTAATGTGACTGCATATTGATAATTATTTTAACATTGAAACGATGTGTCATATAGTTGCAAACATACCCAAGTTATAATTACTTTTCTTATGCTATACTGAAAAAACTGTGATTATAATATTTTTAAATATTTCACACATTAAATATATATATATATATATATATATATATATATATATATATATATCAATATATTCTTAATATGCCGCATAAAAATTATGTAACTGATGATGAATTATTAACATATAGAATTTGAAAAGCTAATTATATATGTATATTTTTTATTCATGTGCTTTTTCTCAACTTTGCTTTGAGTGATTGATTACAGAAAAATATTAATACATTAAATATAATTTAATGTGACTGCATATTGATAATTATTTTAACATTGAAACGATGTGTTATATAGTTGCAAACATACTCCAAGTTGTAATTACTTTTCTTATGCTATGCTGAAAAAACTGTGATTATAATATTATTAAATATTTCACACATTAAATATATATATATATATATTCTTAATATGCCGCATAAAAATTATGTAACTGATGATGAATTATTAACATATAGAATTTGAAAAGCTAATTATATATGTATATTTTTTATTCATGTGCTTTCTCTCAACTTTGCTTTGTGTGATTGATTACAGAAAAATATTAATACATTAAATATAATTTAATATGACTGCATATTGATAATTATTTTAACATTGAAACGATGTGTTATATAGTTGCAAACATACTCCAAGTTGTAATTACTTTTCTTATGCTATGCTGAAAAAACTGTGATTATAATATTATTAAATATTTCACACATTAAATATATATATATATATATATATATTCTTAATATGCCGCATAAAAATTATGTAACTGATGATGAATTATTAACATATAGAATTTGAAAAGCTAATTATATATGTATATTTTTTATTCAAGTGCTTTCTCTCAACTTTGCTTTGTGTGATTAATACAGAAAAATATTAATACATTAAATATAATTTAATATGACTGCATATTGATAATTATTTTAACATTGAAACGATGTGTTATATAGTTGCAAACATACTCCAAGTTGTAATTACTTTTCTTATGCTATGCTGAAAAAACTGTGATTATAATATTATTAAATATTTGACACATTAAATATATATATATATATATATATATATATATATATATATATATATATATATATATATATATTCTTAATATGCCGCATAAAAATTATGTAACTGATGATGAATTATTAACATAAAGAATTTTAAAAGCTAATTATATATGTATATTTTTTATTCATGTGCTTTTTCTCAACTTTGCTTTGAGTGATTGATTACAGAAAAATATTAATACATTAAATATAATTTAATATGACTGCATACTGATAATTATTTTCACATTGGAAGGATGTGTGCATTATCTATAATATATGCAGTCATATTCCCTACATTCAAAGAGCACCATCTCTGAGGGAGAGAAAGAAATAAACGTCTCACTATGAAGCAACATGAGGGCTATTGCCGACGGACCTCGTAATTTTGAACCTGGATCAAGTGACGAGGACGACATCCGTGCTGGCACCACATTCTCTTAACTACCACAACACAAAAGAGGTAGAATACTGAGTCTCGACATATTTAACGCGCATCGAACTCCTCTACATGGTAGGTCTTCAGTGGCCCCAGGACTCGAATCCGTGACACTCCAGCCACGAGTTCGTGGTGATAACCACTTGGCTACTGTGGCCATGAGCACCATCTCTGAAAGAAGTCTTACTATAAATTAAAGATGAATGAAAAGATAGGTATTTTGGCATTACTATTTCGATGAAATCAAGGAAAATATTTTTTGACGAGAAAAAAAAAGTTTGAAGCCATTTTCTTTAGCACAATTTTAACTTCTTGTCCATCGTTTGAAAAGCGCAATTGAAAAATATTGAATTGTTTGCTATTTCAGAGAAGTAGATGCAAATTAAGAGGACATGGTACGATTTAAGCAATTTTTAACTTGGGGATTATTAAAATTATTTTAATTGCCTCCTATGTGTGTATACCATGTAAAACAGAAGAAAAAAATCATAAAAAGCTAGCCATATAATTTAAGGAAAAAAATTTGTGAAGTGATTTTAAAATGCTCCTCCTCCCCTGCAAAAATTTACTTACAGACATGAAATTTGATTTACAAGCGCGTCAAACTATGTATAACAAAAGTTGGTATGGGTTTTGTGATAACATGATTAGTATTCGTTGAATACCATTTTTTATGAATGCTTACTGAAAATTCCTTAAAAAATGTATAAATTCTGAGTTCAATTACTTTTAAAAAAATAAGTATTGCCATTTGATTCAAAAATGCATAGCAACTTTTGTTACATGTACTATTGGCAATAGGTAAAAAAATCAAAGCATTAGGCACGATAGAAAAAAAAGCCTTAGCATTTTAAATGAAGACAAACTAATTATTTTATCTTTCTGAGATAAGCAAGTTTTAAGTTTTGATTTGCCATAGGGATGTGAATAAAAACGAACGTAAAAGCTATCATAATTCTGAGTTTTTTAAGTTGAAGGCTTTCAAATTTTGTAAGGTTATAGAAAAGTATATAAAAATAATTTTGGCTAAAAATATTAGATTTGATTTTTTGACAGATTTGGGTCAATTGAATTGTACTGTGTCCCCTTAAAATCCTAAAAACATGGATGATAAATTAAATGCTCTTAATTCTCCTTTCCCAAAACTTTTCTCTTGTTCATGCTAAAATTATTCAATCAAATTCTGGCAAATCACGAATCCAAATAAAATAACAGGAATTCGAATAAAATAACCGGAGCTCTTAACTTGTCTCTCAGCATAAAAGGCCCTGGGCTTGATAAATGATCTGGCAACATTTTCGAAATTTTCAAGTGCCTATGCAAATTTAGATGAATGATCCCAATTCAGAAAGTAAATCAACAAAAAATGGTTCTCAGAACTGTGAATTAATAACCTTTTACCAAAATGGTATAATTTTAAGGCATCCTTTACTTAAATAACTTACGGATTGGAAAATTTTCATTTTTTAAGAGGTACACTTTATCAAAATGCATATTATATATATATATAGGAACATAAATCTCCATTATACCATTCAACATTCCAACTTCCATTCGAAATATTTACCCTAAGTCTACTAATGTTCATTTTTATTTTATTCTTTGAAGAATTCTTATGAAAAGAAGAGAGAATTTCCATTTCTTGGAAGAGCAAAATTACTTACAATTCAATAACAAAAGCAATAAAATTTTATAAACAGGTAAGATTGCGATGCATTCTAGAAAATAAAAGACAACATTTCAGCAAAACTGCAAATCTGTGAGCTGTAATACATAACAATGCAAGATGAAAATTGAAGGCATCCTTTTTTTTACATAAAAAAAGTTAACCTTTGCCGAACTCAAACGAGAACAAATAAAATTTTCGTCTTTTCCACTCGTAAGGTATTATAATAAGCGCTTTTTAGATTCTCAAAATTATTTTTATTTTTCCCATGCATTTGTTGCGTTCCAACACGCTTCTCTAACAACAACATATCTAATAAGCCTTAGAGAGGACTGGCGAGCTAAACGAGGCCTGCGATATCATCGCGTGCTATTGGTTGTTACAGTTAACTCGTGTATATCAGAAATGAACATTACGTTCTGTTGGAAATAATTTATTTCTCGAAAACTGGAAATGAATGAGACACCGAGTCGCATTAATGATTTGAGGGTGCTTGGTATCATGGAAAAAATATTTCGATTTTGATTTAGTTTGGTCGCGTAAGTCGGATTCTTGATTATGATAAAGGGTGTTTGTTTTAGAGGTATAGAACTTTAAATTGCAATAAAACAACGATGTATTATTCGATTGACATGAATTTTTTTTATTCGAAAGATAATCTTGTGGCATTACATTTTAAATATGATTTCTGGCATAGGACTGCCACGGCTGGCTCGGATGTAGTCCAATCTGGACGTCCAATTTTCGATGACTTTTTCCAACATTTGTGGCCGTATATCGGCAATAACACGGCGAATGTTATCTTCCAAATGGTCAAGCGTTTGTGGCTTATCCGCATAGACCAATGACTTTACATAGCCCCACAGAAAATAGTCTAGTGGTGTTAAATCACAAGATCTTGGAGGCCAATTCACAGGTCCAAAACGTGAAATTAGACGGTCACCAAACATGTCTTTAATAAATCGATTGTGGCCCGAGCTGTGTGACATGTTGCGCCGTCTTGTTGGAACCACAGCTCCTGGACATCATGATTGTTCAATTCAGGAATGAAAAAGTTAGTAATCATGACTCTATACCGATCACCATTGACTGTAACGTTGTGGCCTTCATCGTTTTTGAAGAAGGATTCCACCAGCCCATAAAGCGCACCAAACAGTCAGTTTTTCTGGATGTAACGGTGTTTCGACATACACTTGTGGATTAGCTTCACCCAAATGCAGCAGTTTTGTTTGTTGACGTAGCCATTCAACCAGAAGTGCGCTTCATCGCTAAACAAAATTCGCTTATGAAAATCGGGAACAACGGCAATCTCGTTTTGGGCCCATTCGACGAATCTACGCCTTGCTTGATGATCGTTTTGATGAATTGCCAAACCAAACTGAGAATAAATCACTTGACAGCTGTTAAATCGGTCGCCATCTTGAAAAGTAATGCCAACTTAAACTTCTATACCTGAAAAAAAAACACTCTTTATAAATAATTTGTTCACATGACCACTAAGAAAGGATTTTTAAAATTATGGGTTATGTTTGTAAATAATATGTATATAATTAGCACGCAGAAATTTTAAATAAACAATTAGTTAAAAACTGCTCTCCTATTTTGGACTACTCTTCACCTTGGATTTCATGCTCATTATGCATACTATACTGCAAATTTTTTTTCCGTTACCGGTTTTGATGGTGGACGCGGTAGTCTATAGGGGGGTGGTCGCACGAACTCGTGTCAGACGTTGTCGAATCACGGGTCCCAGTTCTGATGCCAGTGTAGAGGGCCGTGTAGAGTACTGTGACTATGTAGAGGGCTGATGCACATTAAATCTATCATGGCTTAAAGTCCTCACGTTGGTGTGATGTGGAAGTTAGGAGAGTGGGGTGACGGTTCCGGTTCTTCCTCATCACTTAAACACAGATCAAAATTACGAGATCCGTTGCCAATTGTTCTCGAGTTTCTGTAAGTGCGACGTTTATAAATACTTAGTCATTTTAATTTTGATAATTTCTGCACTAAAGTGTTATTTTCTGTATAAATGTTATTTCATGCTTTGTTCTCTCTAAAATTTAATTTCAATGTGTTTTTAGGGGCAAGGGTAACAAAGATTGCCAGAATTAGAAAAAAAATAGTTTTGATTGAACCCCCACCCACCCACACAATATATATATGTGGGAGACAACAAGGGGTCCAAGACGTGTTTGTCTTACTTCACATTTATTTTAAAACTTTAACAAAAAATTAATTAAAAGGTAGTTGTTTTACAGATAAGTTTGACGATGATATTCAGAAGGTAACGCCTGCTCGCGCACCTCTCGCGTTCTCCTTTTCTCTCTCTAATTCTGCTCTAATGTCCAAGAGTTTTTGTTTCAGTTTCAATTCATTGCGCCTGCGCGCGAAGACTGCTTGGTTTTGGCTGCATGCTACAACGGCCATTCTAACCGTACGCTGTCCGCAGCGGTATTTCCATGGAGACCAGAGGAGAATCTGAAACATAAAAAAACGGAACAGACAAGGACTATACGACAAATATATAGAGATTAAACATATCATAATTTTTCTGAACTAGACAGTTTCTCCATCATGTGAAGGCACCTCTTCGACATCCGGAAGGTTCCACAGGAAAACATTGTGTTTCACAGGCATAAGAACGTCTTTTTTAACAAGTTGATCTTTGGTTGAACGCATCGATATTTTCCTCTGTAGAGTTCTGGACGTCTGTTCAAAACGATTTCTCTTTTTCCTTCGTTTCCACTGCCAAGGCTCAAAGATCCTTCGGAGCAACACAAACCGATGATGTTTACTCTTCATAGGTAAAGGGTTAGGTGAGCGGGAGATAAATTCCACGGAACTCGTTTTCATGGCACCATTGGCTTTCTTACACAATACTATATCAGAACATTTTTCTCTTACAATACTCAATTTTAACTTAGTACTCTTAATTTTATTACATTTATAATCCTTAATTAGAGAACTCGAATCATTTCTAGTATTAAAGTTTTTAACATATGGCAAATCATAACTAGAGTTTTCTATCACATTTGAAACAGAATCATTTGGAAAAGAAACACCATAATCTGCACTCAAAGAGGATTCACTTTCACTTAATAAAACATCGCTCTTTGCATGGACTAGTTTCTCTATTTCAGAATATACACTGGGATGTATAATAAATTCTTCGGTCAAGGTCGGTGATATCGCCGTTCGCACACTTAAGCTAGTAGAGTGTTGATTAAGAGAAATATTTATGGGTTTAACTTCTACCATTCGCTGTTCGTCAAAACATGAACTTAATGTTATGATTTCTTCTGAAGGTGTTTGCACTCTAATTAGTGAGGAATTTAAAACTGGGATCTGGCAACCTGAATCGATCAAGGCTGTTACGGGCTGATTTTCCACAAAAATGTTTACGTATTGAAGATTTGCGCATTCATCGCTATTTTGTTTTTCGCTCTCGATTTTCAAAGTATTCACGTTTATTTTATTATGGATGTGGTCGTTAGATTCTTTAAGTTTAAAACGCTTCTCACAGTCTCTTGCGTAATGAGATGAATCACCGCATATAAAGCAATTTTTATTTTCTCTTTCAAGATATTGGGGATAGTTCTCTTTAATCTTTTGGTTTAAAGTTTTGTGATCTATTTTTAAAGGGGTCTTGTGTATATCCATAAGTAATAGGAATTTCTTTATGTGATCCGCTTCTAGATGAAATATAAATATCACACTCTTTAGCTAAATCAATAGGCCTAAACCAATCTTCTGCTTCTCGAATGCCAATATGAGTTGCAGTTTCCTTATTTAAAGTTTCAAATAATTTATCAGAAATTATAAGATCACATAGAGATTCAAAGGAATTAACTTTTTCTTAACGAACAATAATATTGGAAGTTTGCCGTCAATCTTGCAGCAAATTGGATGTATGTCTCGCCTGATGATTTTACAGCATTTTTAAATGAGTTTAAACACTCGCGAGGGGTTAATTGGAATTCTCTGAGTACTATAGATTTTAGTTTTCATAGTCATTTAATTCCTCTTCTTTAATATACAGTAAGACGTTATGAGCTCTTCTCGCCCAGAAGATTTATTAAAATTTCAGATTTATATTCGTCATTTATTTTCTTGGTTAAAAAATGCGCGTTCTAATGATTGAAAGAACAGATTAAAGTTTTCAGATCTGGTGGGAACAGGAAGAGATAAAGTTTTAATACTTGTTATCATATTTTCTATGTTAGTTTCGAACTGTTTTTCTTCGACTTTAGCTGCAGGATTTAAACTTAATGCTTTATTTTTAGCCGTTTGAAGTTCGATTTCTTTTTCTAATTTTGCTAACTGAAGTTCCGCGAGCTCAATTTTCTGTTTTTCTAAAGTTACCTCTCTTTCGTTTTTGATACTCTCTCATCTATACAGTTTTGAATTAAAGTTTTAACGAAATCTGGATCACTTTCAAATGTACTACTGTTCTCAATTTTAGTCTTTAGTTTAACTATAGTGTCAGTACTCTCCACAGTACCGTCTAGATTCTCAACAACTCTTATGAGATCCTCTTTAAGAGCGTTTTTATACATTTTAGAAAAATATGGGAAGGTCCTACCTTTTTTTTTTTCTGGCTCCCTTGTTGCTCGCACGTACGATGTATCCAATAAAAACGTTGATTCCACTGATTTCACCTCTTCTCAGGTAATATCTTGAAATTGTAGTTCCGGCCTCTACACAGGCGGATTATTCACACTGAGTTAGTTCCAACCTCTACACAGGCGGGATTTTTGAGGGTTCGTTGAAAATACACCTCTACACAGGTTATTTTTGTTATTTGTTCCGACCTCTACAGGCGGAATGAAGTTGAAAAATTCAACCTCTACACAGGTTGAACGAAGTTTCCGAAAAATGGCGGCGCGTCTCCTCCACGGACGGCTTTTGTTCACGTTCCAAACTTTGATCAAAATCGAAATCTTTTTCAATCCCGGCCTCTACACAGGCGGAATTTTCATGCTGAGTTCAAACCTCTACACAGGTTGAACGAAGTTTTCGAAAATGGCGGAGCGTCTCCTCACGGACGCTTTTGTTCATTGTCCAGCCTTTGGTTCAAAAAATCGAAATTTTATCGATCGCAGCCGAGCCCCCATAATTTGTGGGAGACAACAAGGGGTCCAAGACGTGTTTGTCTTACTTCACATTTATTTTAAAACTTTAACAAAAAATTAATTAAAAAGGTAGTTGTTTTTACAGATAAGTTTGACGATGATATTCAGAAGGTAACGCCTGCTCGCGCACCTCTCGCGTTCTCCTTTCTCTCTCTAATTCTGCTCTAATGTCCAAGAGTTTTTGTTTCAGTTTCAATTCATTGCGCCTGCGCGCGAAGACTGCTTGGTTTTGGCTGCATGCTACATATATATATATATATATATATATATATATATATATATATATATATATAATATGCATAGTTATCTATCATTAGCTAGACAGTTATTCAAATCAGACTATCTTTCAGTTGCTTGATACTTATTACTTTTAAATACATACTTGTTTTTGATCGTATTCTTTTTTTTTTATCAAAATTATTTTTCTTGTATTTAAATCGATTCCTGTGATTAAAATTTTGTAAAAAGCCAAAAAATGTTTTTAAGTTTTATTTTTTTCATCTTAAAATCAGTACATTGAAGCATGGTGTTCTAATTACTGTGATTCTACATTAAAAATTTTATCGATTGAAGTAATAATTAAAGTGTTTTTTTCCCAATTCAAAAGTTCATGTTTTATATTCTTTATTTCATATTTAAAAATGTGTAAAAATTGTAGACAAATATTTTATATATAACTTTTATAGGAATTAATATGAATACATTTTATAGCGCAAAAAAATTATCAGTATTTTTCAAACATGTGTTCTGTGTGAGATTAAATACATCTTAAAATTATTAACTCAAAATTTCATGAACATAAAACGTAGATTTAAGCTTTTATATATTCCAATTCCTCCTAAATTAAATCTTTTTTAAATAAGCCTTTCAAATTGCTATCATCTAATTTAAAAAAAACGGAACTCATGCCAATTTTTTTTTTTGCAATTATCAAAAGGAGTTTAAAATTTGCTATTAAAAGAGTGAGTTATCTAAATTTTACTACCTAACATTCTACGATACTAATTATATACAGAAGAGAACGGGGAAAAGGAAAATGAAAAACCAAAACCGCTTACAAATTTACAATATCTATCACGAGTACTAGCATTTCGTTCTGTAACTATATATGGGTTTTCAAAAAAGTTTTGGTATTAAAGGAGGAAAAAATTACTAAGCAAGGGTTTATGTTTTAATTAAAAAAATTTTTTTAAAAATTTAACGTACACACACATGTTATTTTTTGTGTTCTAAACTTCAATTATCTTCACCATTTCGAAATAAAATTAATCACAATATATAACCACATACCTTTTTATAAGCCGCTAAAATCAAAGCAAATAATTTTTTTGTCTCTAAATTTCTTTTCACTGATTTAATTGATTAAACATTTGTAAATTATATTAAAATTTATAAATTATAGATTAATTAATGTTTTTGAAAAATTTGAATTAAGTGATAAATCCTGCTAAAAAAAATGAAGTTGCTGTCTATCACAGAAGATCATCGTAGAAAATAGCAGATGATGGGGGTTGGTTAGTGGAAATGATTAAGGGGTGAAACTACTAATATTATACTAATATTGGAATTGTCTGAAATAGTCTAATATTTTTTGATAAAATGTCTCTAAATTTGTGACTTATTTTTTAAAATTAAAATAAGTCTTTGATAAGAAATTGTCCTCACCTCCATAAAAAGTAATTCTGCACACTTTAATGTAACACAAATAATATATAGCATTTTTATAAGAACGGTAGTAAAAACTGCAGCAGAAAAGCACAATTTTTTTCGACGATATTTTTTACATATCAAAAATAAATAAACTTTAGATTTTAAAAAGAACGCGAGAAGTATATAAAATAGAAATAAACTCATACGAAGATTCGTATGAAACAAAAAAGTAAACTGATAAGTTTTTGTGGTTGCAATTTGGGTCAGTTGCAAGAAATTGTACTTTGGAAAAGTAAGGGCTTAGTTAAGTTTAGATTACACGTATGACGTATACATAAAAATAAGCCACAGATCACATAGTGAAATGGGATTACTTTCTACTTACGTAAATACAACGTGAGCAGCAATAACTTGGAGAGAGTCATTAAGAGAGTCAATGGGAATTTAATAAATATATATTTTTCTTTTTGTAAATGAACTCACGCTTTAGATTAAACCAAATGCTGAAAATGTATTAAATAGGAGGGAAAAAAATGAATTTTTGGTTTTGTCTTATATACTGTTGTTTTAGAAAATTGCTGCATAAAGAAATCATGCTAATTATTGAAACGTACAGGAAATACAAAAAATAGGTTAGAATATGCAACAGAACAATATTACGAATTTGTTGGCTGAGGAACATCCAGGTAACTTCTAAGAGAACCGTGTGTAAAGGATGTAGAAAAGATGGGTTGAAAATGTGCGCATCGCTGTTTGATTGCAGTAAATGGTTGATTACATGCCTCTTCAAAAACGCAGAATGCCATACGAACAACAAAGGAAATTCGAACGTTGTCGCACAACCTTCTTTCATAAAGGTAGACTTTCACAATGAGAAAATCATCACTCGCACCGCGGGTGGTGAAGGTAATACCACAACAGAAATGCATGTGTGGAAGACAGGGAACATGGAGAACCAAGCAAATCGAAACCCCAGCAGTAGGTCGTATAATATGGCGTCGTCATTACACAATAGAAACCTTATCCGTATGATGGTGGCAGATTGCACAGAGTCCTGTCCTGCTTTGTAACAAAATTGAAGAACGTTTACAGGTATGTCGTTGCTTTCTCTCTCGTCCAAGTTGTCTTCTCAGATGAGCCCTGTTTGAATTTGGACTATAATGCATTCTTATCTTGCATGCGTTCTTGTCAGCCAGAGGGAAATTCCTTCTTCTGGAGTGTCTTTTTCAGCCTCTTGGACGTCTGACGTTGTGGTTTGACGCTTAATTAAATATCATTAGGGATTGCAATATCGGACCGAAAGTTCAACACCGGTATTCGCTATTTTTTAGATCTTAATACCGGTAGTAGAAGTTTTAGGAAAAAAACTCAGGTGTTTCTTTGCTTTAGTTGCCAGGTTTGTTAGAGAGTGTAGATATCACAAAAATTAATTTCTAATTTTTAAATTATAACACTATTTCCTACCCCAACGGAAACTTTTGAACCCTGTACCGGGACTATTCTGTAAACTGAAAACGCAAGGGACAGACGCAAGGTCTTGTCCGCATCAATCCGCAGCACCTTTAAATGTGTAATTTTCATTTATCCGCATTAATACTTTTAAGTGTAAACTTTAACTGTAAATATTTATTTTCTTGTAATATAAACATACTAGCTGGTATATCCGTTCTTCACACGGGTGAACTGCAGACTTAAACAACACAGATTGAAGGATGAAGAAGTTTTTAATGAGTTAATTTTACGTGAATTGCAAATTAAATAAAAAAAGCTTTTTGCATATCTCAGCTAAACAAAAAAAAAACACATTTGTTAAATTTTAAGTATGTAGATCTAATAGCTGATAAAAATGATTTTTTTTTATTTATAACTCCCCGTAACACTCTTGAGGGTCGATTTTGGAAAATACCTCCCTAAGCTGATCTCTGCTCAGCAAAAGTAACACATTGTTAAAAGTTTTGTGTAATGAATGCTTAAAATAGTGTAAATAATTTTTATCTGAAAGTATAATACATTAATATTACTTTCTGTAGGGTTTATTTTATGTTGAAATTGTAATATTCGCAAGCAACGCCGTTTCTTAAATTATAATGACGATTCAATGAAAAACATAGCGAAATGTTAATTATAGAGTCAAGTTAGCAAATGCTTAGCTACTTTCATAACTCGAGCTTTATTAGAGCTTTGTAAAATCCGCCGTGTAGGGGATCAATGCACGTTAATACTTTATGCAACCACATTATGATTTACTGCCGTTTTTTTCATGCAGTATTTTTTTTTCTGGATCACTACATTTAAAGTTAAGGGATATACATAAAGAAAATACTCCACTTTGGAAAATTTAATCCGTTAGAGCTAATAAATTAATTAAAGATATTCCACTGTAAAATTGATTATATATACCGTTCACTTAAAATAAGTAGTCAAATCATTTTCTGAGGTCTTCATCAACATACACAAACATAAGACACTTAAATTTTGACAAACTATTTTTTCCGCTAAAATACTCATCATGGAACCCGTTGTAACGTTTGAAAGAATAACAGTAGCGTATTCTTGGTTAACTGAAATATGGAATTTATTTACGTCACAACTATTGAATATTATTTACTAAATGATACATTAAGGTTATTAAATTTAATTATAGATTGTAAGAGTCCAATATTTTGTGAGAGGAGGATTCGTTGGTCACCGCTCCCGTGCAAGTTCAAAGCATCTTTATTCTCATCTTCCGGTCGACGAGGTTAGATTCCTCGGGGGTCAAAAGGGGTTGCGCTGCAGCTGCAAGATGCACGTGTGGGTGTCGGGTTCACCAAAGATTTCGACCGCTGCTGGGAGTGGCTACTTTACACCGTGCTGACATATATCTTGGAAGAGTGGATTTCAAAGAATATTCCTGCTAAGTATTGATAGAATATTCCTTCTAAGTTGGTGTGGTGTGGTAGTTAGGAGAAGAGGGTGCCAGCTCAGGTGTCGTCCACGTCACTTGACCATGGTTCAAAATTACGTGATCCGTTGCCAAAACTCTCGTGTAGCTGAACAGTGCGACATTAATATTCACTCACTCTCACACTCCAAAAAATACAGTACAGTAGTTATTGCGTTTTTAAGAATAAAAATAATTATATCTGCCTATTCAATTAAAATTATTGCGTTATAATTAACTACTAATCACAAACAAATTTTGAAAATTTGTCCAAATGATGCAGTGTGAAAGCGAAAGTTTATTTCCTTTAATTATCAGAACTGATAAAAGCATTTATTTGGAAAAAAGATCAATTTCTTATTACCAAATGTGCATAATAAAATCATAAAAAAAACATTAAAATAAAGAGAGATTTATAACAACTTCTCCCTTCAAAACTTAGTTTTATTCTGAAATAAAAAAATAGGCATTATGCTGATCACAGGAATTAATTAGAAGCGAGCACCTTGCGTAGCCAAAAAAAAAGAGTTCTTTCACAAACAAAAGATAGATATATATGCTGAACGCACGCCAGAATTGCTCTCAGATTGCAGAATTTTTTCCTACTTACTTGACAAATATCGTTAAAAAGGGTGTTTTTTTTAGAGGTATAGAACTTTAAATTGCAATAAAACAACGATGTATTATTCGATTGACATGAACTTTTTTATTCGAAAGATAATCTTGTGGCATTACATTTAAATATGATTTCTGGCATATGACTGCCACGGCTGGCTCGATGTAATCCAATTTTCGATGACTTTTTCCAACATTTGTGGCCGTATATCGGCAATAACACGGCGAATGTTGTCTTCCAAATGGTCAAGCGTTTGTGGCTTATCCGCATAGACCAATGACTTTACATAGCCCCACAGAAAATAGTCTAGCGGTGCTAAATCACAAGATCTTGGAGGCCAATTCACAGGTCCAAAACGTGAAATTAGGTGGTCACCAAACATGTCTTTCAATAAATCGATTGTGGCACGAGCTGTGTGACATGTTGCGCCGTCTTATTGGAACCACAGCTCCTGGACATCATGATTGTTCAATTCAGGAATGAAAAAAGTTAGTAATCATGGCTCTATACCGATTACCATTGACTGTAACGTTGTGGCCTTCATCGTTTTTGAAGAAGGATTCCACCAGCCCATAAAGCGCACCAAACAGTCAGTTTTTCTGGATGTAACGGTGTTTCGACATACACTTGTGGATTAGCTTCACTCCAAATGCGGCAGTTTTGTTTGTTGACGTAGCCATTCAACCAGAAGTGCGCTTCATCGCTAAACAAAATTCGCTTATGAAAATCGGGAACAACGGCAATCTCGTTTTGGGCCCATTCGACGAATCTCTATGAGGCGTGAGTCTATTCATGATGAATTGCCAAACCAAACTGAGAATAAATCACTTGATAGCTGTTAAATCGGTCGTCATCTTGGAAAGTAATGCCAATTTAAACTTCTATACCTGGAAAAAAAACACTCTTTATTTTGGACACTTCACACAATATCTTTATAAATTATAGTCTATGCTATAAATTATAGCCTATGTGCTATTCTGATGTATAAGTTATAATACTGTAAAGTTTCATTAAAATCCATTCAGTTGTTTTTGCGTGAAAGAACCCACAAGCATCCTCACAAACTTTCGCATTTATTATATATATTTGATGATCTATCTCCATCTCTGGCTGAGTCGAACTCAACCAACGGCATCATTTTGAGGCACCGACGAGATTCGTCAACGATTCAGAGAAACAAGAGATAAGTACTATTTTATATATTCATTCAACGTTTGGTTTGGGTTTCTCTTACTGATTCATTCCATCCATATTTCGTTTTATCAATTATAATGGACGCCGAAACTGCAACAGTGCTTCGCGGCAGAGCGAAGGCTGCACTTACAAGAACTAAAAATTTTATTGATAAAGATGATCAAACTTTTGACAAAAATGATACATGCAACAAGTTAGAAAAACTTGAATTAACTTATACGGAATTTGATAAAGCGGATGCTGCTTTACCTATCGAATCCTCTGAAATGGAAGAATTCGAAACAAAATATTACGAAACCAAGGCCAAGCTACAGAACTTAGAAAATTTATCTGTGAGAACATATGTGTATAATGATAATTCTGATGTTTTTGAAAGTGTCTCAAAATGAAATCTAGCAATTTTAAGTTACCAAAAATTAATATTGAGCGTTTTTCTAGTAATTATAAAGATTGGCCTTCATTTAAAGATTTATAGGTATCATTAGTGCATGATAATATGTGTTTATTAAATATACAAAAATTTCAATATCTTAGAGGTATATTGCTGTCAGAACAAGTAAACATAATTAAGCATATTCCTATTACTGAAACTGCTTATAACGAGGCTTGGGAAAAATTATTAGCTCGTTATGATAAAAAGAAGCAAATCATTTTTTCACTTATTAAAACATTCATGGAACAGCCTTCTTTTAACGATACTAACTCTCACAACTTACGCAACATAGCAGATACTTCCGACGAAGTAATTAGAGGTCTTAAATCTATTGATACTAAAGCAGAGTCTAGAGATGTATGGTTGATTTACATTTTGTTACAAAAGGTTGATCCTAAAACGCGCCAAGAATGGGCGCAATTCTCAAATAATATTGATTTTCCCACATTTGAAGCATTTATAGAATTTTTAAACATGTACATACTTAGAAATTTATAATGTTAACGTTACTCATGAAAAACAACCTTATATTAATAAATCGAAATTTAACAATAGTTTAAAATGTTCTTGTTGTAAAATGAATCATCTTGTATTCAAATGTTCTAAATTTAAAGAAATGTCTGTTAAAGAGCGTAAACAATTTGTTAATAAACAAAAATTATGTATGAACTGTTTATCTGATAAGCATACTGAGTCACATTGTAATTCAACTTTTACTTGCCACTTTTGTAAGAAAAAGCATCATTCGCTATTACATGACAATTTTAAAAATTACGCAATGTCAGCAAATAAATCTCGTGCTGAAGGTCAAAACCAGACAAGGAATGATACTAATCAAAACAAAGAAATTACAGCTTCCGTGAACTCTATACAAACATATTTTTCTTTATTACCGACTTTAAGTGTTAATATTAAAAATATCTTGGGGGAGAACTGTCAAGTTCGAGTTATGACGGACAGCGGAAGTGAATCAACATTTATTTCTGAAAAATGTTTAAAACTGCTAGGCATCAAAAGAAAAAACGCTAGATTTCAAATTAAAGGATTACAAGATTCCAAAATCGCGATGACTAAAGGGTGTGTCGAAATAGATTTGGTATCGTTACATAATCCCAAGGTCAAACTACCAGTTAAAGCATATGTTTTGGAAAAACTAACTGCTCCGTTACCAACGGAAAAAATAAATGAAGCGCATTTCTCTTATTTAAAAAATGCCTGCTTAGCAGATCCGAAATTTTTTATCCCAAACAATATCGATATGATTCTCGGATCTGACTACTTTTTTTCTATTTTGCTTCCTGGGCAAATTACTTGCTCTCAAAGTAATTTAATCGCTCAAAATTCCATTTTTGGTTTCCTAATTTCAGGCAAATTAACTGATTCTTTAAACTCAAATTCAATGCTAAATTTTCACATTAATGGTACAAATATTGACAATCAATTAAAGCAATTTTGGGAATTAGAAGAAATTCCTAACGTAAAAAATAAAATATTAACTTCTGAAGAGCAATTTGTGGAAACACATTTTCAAAATACTTATGCATGTAATTCCGATGGACGCTTTGTTGTAAAGCTCCCATTTTATAAATCAAATTCAGAATTGGGAGACTCAAAACCCGCAGCAATTTCTCGCTTATTAGCAATGGAGCGGAAATTTAAAAATAACCCAGATTTTGAAAAACTATACAAAGAATTCATGAACGAATACGAATCGCTAGGTCACATGAGTTTAGTAAATTCCAGTTCCCATACTTCCAAATATCTGAATTTTTTACCGCATCATGCGGTTATCAAGCCATCCAGCACTACAGCAAAGTTAAGAGTAGTTTTTGACGCATCTCTCTCTCTCTCTCTTGCAAAACTACAAATGGTGCGTCATTCAATTCTCTGTTAGGCGTAGGTCCTAAATTACAAAGGGATATTTTTAAAATATTGCTTAATTTTAGAATTCCTAAAATTGTGTTTACGGCGGACATTGAAAAAATGTACCGTCAAATTTTAGTAGCTGATGAAGATCAGAAATACCAACGAATTCTTTGGAGAAATAAGTAATGAAAACACTAGCACATACAAGCTAAAAACT
This sequence comes from Trichonephila clavipes, assembly GCA_019973935.1. NCBI lineage: Eukaryota > Metazoa > Arthropoda > Arachnida > Araneae > Nephilidae > Trichonephila > Trichonephila clavipes. The sequence continues at coordinate 1,757,774 of BMAU01000811.1, read as the reverse complement.
GTCACCTACGGTTTAGCCTCAGCTTCCTTTTTGGCCACTAGGTGCATTGAGCAAATCGCTCTCGACAGTGGCGCACACAGGAATTTTTCAAGGGGAGGGGTCCGGGGTTGAAAGTTCACCATTCTTGTATCATGCTCCTTTTAATTTTGTCGATTTTCGGGAACAAAACACAGTAAAAAACTAATTTTTGAATAAATAATTAGCATTAATTAATAAAATTAATCATTAATAACAAATAATTAAGTATATTTTACGTACTATATTCTTAGAATTATAATCAATCGGAAAAAAATCAAGGGCTTTGGGGGTGTCCGGACCCCCAGGACCCCCCTTGTGTGCGCCACTGGCTCTCGATAATAAAGATAATCCCAATCTATCCCGAATTTTACAGGAAGAGATTTATATGGATGATTTACTATCAGGATCAGATTCGCCAAATAACGCAATCTCCATTTGCAAGGACATTGCTCATGTTTTGAGTACTCGCGGATTTCATTTAAGAAAATGGAATTCTAATTCCACCGAATTTCTCGCTCAATTTTCAGAACATAGTTCTCATGATACACGAGTTAAATTTTCCAAAGATTCTAATGAAAGTTCCAAAGAGTATTAGGCTTATTTTGGAATTCATTCAATGACACTTTTGGTTTCCAACCATCGCTTGAACTTACACCACCACTCACAAAGAGACGTATTTTATCTGAATCTTCCAAAATTTTCGATCCTTTAGGATTTCTTTCGCCTTGTACAGTATTCATGAAGATATTTTATCAAAAACTTTGGCTTACAAAAACAGATTGGGATTCTCCCATTCCACAAAAATTAACAGAGGATTGGCTTAGGTTTCAAAAGGCATTTAATGAAATCAACTATCTCACTATTCCTAGATGGGTCATCCTTATAGCTGACAACACAGTAGAATTGCATGGTTTTGCAGATGCTTTATTACACCCTCATCACCACATTTTGGAGGTATTTGGGAATCAGGAATTCGATCCGTCAAATTTAATCTGAAGAGAGTATTGGGAGAAACCATATTAACTTTTGAAGAGTTAACAACCTTGCTCACACAAAGCGAAGGATTACTAAATTCCAGGCCTCTCTCCTACGTTAATGACTCTGACATAGAATGTATATCTACACTCACACCTTCACATTTTCTTACAGGTGATGTTCTTCTTTCAGTTCCAGAGGAGCTTCCTTCAAGCTCCAACCACAGAAATCGTTGGGAGTTGCTACAGAATATCAAACGTGGCTTTTGGAAGCAGTGGAGCGCCGACTACCTCTCTTTCTTACAACCTCGAAAGAAATGGCAGGACGCACAACCAAACTTGAAGGAAGATGACATCGTATTGATCAAAGAGGAGGGTCCTCCTGGTACATGGTAAATGGCTCGAGTTCTTCAAGTGCATCCAGGCAACGACGGACTGGTTCGAGTTGCAACTGTGAAAACCCAAGACTCAGTTTTAAAACGACCGTGTGCATAAACTTCACAAACTTCCCATATATCCGAACTAGTTCATATATAGGGTGGGAGTATGTTTCCTACACTCCTCACTTAACTGCAACTGAGTGCGCCATACTTTCCCACTTTCCTATCCCAACGGAAACTTTTGAACCCTGTACCGGGACTATTCTGTAAACTGAAAACGCAACGGACAGACGCAAGGTCTTGTCCGCATCAATCCACAGCACCTTCGAAGGTGTAATTTTCATTTAACCGCATTAATACTTTTAAGTGTAAACTTTAACTGTAAAAATTTATTTTCTTGTAATAAAAACATATGTTCTATCTCCATCTCTGGCTGTTATTCGAACTCAACCACACAACGGCATCAATCTTATTTATTTAAATCACAAAAAAGAGTAAATATCATTATTCAGTCTGTGGTACTATTACAAATTTTTGAAATGTGATCTTAAAAACATAATGCATTAATTGTACTCTCATTAAGCCTGGAGCGTAATTAGGAACAAAAACTACCAGTTCTTGAAAACGCTCTTTGGGGCATCTACGCTAGTTGATGGTATTGTTAGCAATACACGATGTACTTTTTCCACGTATTTACCTGTAAATCTCTCGTTGGGTGGTTTTGGATATAGCTGATTTCTATGTGGTATTTTGGTTTCTTGAATTTTTTTTACTTATCGCTAATTCTAATTTTTGTTCAAGAGACAATTCCTTTTCCCTATCGATATTAGTGGCATCATCATCTTCGATAACTGTACCGAATTCTTCTGAATGTGAATAGGTTTGTAGGCAAAAAAATTTGAGAAAATTTACTACAAACTTGATCAAATTTGAATTGGTTAGTCTCTTTTCTTCTTTTTCATTTTTATTTAAAAATTATGATGATATATAAATACAAGTATAATATGCAAACACAATGTGAATAAAAAAACTCCTCGATTTAAAAAAAAATATCGAAATATGCATTTTCTCCACAGATACGAATACCAGACTACGAATCCTGCGCATGTGCAATATCGCTCTGAACTGTAATTGAATATATTTGGCACGCCTCTTTGGATATTTCACATATTTTATCACTTCTCTTGAATGTGTACGATACAACTTTATATTCAAAGTCTAATTAATTTCGCCCGTTAGGGAGACATAAAAACAAAAACGTATACTATTTTGCTAGGTTGATGATCCCTGGACATATAGTGGAGATAATTTTAAAAAATTCTAGTAAATACCGAAAAACCGGCATTTAAGCTTGTGAATACCTGTATTACAAAATCGTACAAATGTCTCAAAATACCGGTATTCGGTATTACAATCCCTAGATACCATATGTGGCGGTTGTGGAATGCTGCCGTCGCGAGATGACATCGGTAGGGGAGAAGAACCAAAAAGAGCACCGAACGAAGAAGTGAAGCGAGTTGGAAGAGACGCGAAGTGAAGAGATTGATAAAAAAGGTGAAGAGGATTCCGGTCATGATCCTCGTCGAGTGAGTGATTTGATGAACTTCTCCACTCTCAGACATTCTTCCGATCCTGAAGTGCTTCTAAAACTTAAAAGCTGACAATGTTTTTATGTGCGTGCCAAAATATATAACCATAATATCTTAAATGTGGCTATACGAAGGACAGTGATTCTCGCAACCTGGCACAACACTAAAGTGATGACCCTGGACATTGAATTCAAAGCGTAGCAATCGACTTGCATCCGCTTACGGACACGGTGAAAAGGACTTTTTTGAAAGTAAACGAACTATTTTTGTGCTAGTTTTCTACTTTGCGATTATTATTTGTGTATTATTTCTGCTCATGATGTCAGAGGACGAGATCGCAGCTACAGCCAGCATTGCACGTGTTTCAGTTAAAGTACCGCCATTTTGGCGGGTGAATCCGGAGATTTGGTTTAGCCAAATGGAGAGCCAGTTTGTTTTGGCAGGAATAACAACGGAAATCACGAAATTTCACCACTTGGTTTCCGCATTACAGCCAGAAGAGTTAGGAATAGTTGGAGATATACTGTTAAACCCTCCAGCAGTAAAGCCATATGCCGCTCTCCGAACCAGACTGTGTTCACAATATGCTGAATCAGAAGAACAGCGTTTACGTGGCCTGATTTCCGGAATGCAGCTCGGGGACCGCAAGCCTTCACGTCTGTTGTTAGAGATGAGGAGCAAGGCGGATAGCAGGATATCGGAGGAATTGCTGAAGTCCCTATTTTTACAGCGTTTGCCGACTCACGTGCAGCAGATTTTAGCCATCTCAAACGACCAACTCGACAAACTGGCCGAAATGGCGGACGGAATTATGGCAGTTGCAAACCCTACCCCTTCGGTTCACGTGATCGACGCCGAGAAACAAGATCTTCAAACTATGCTGACGGAGATTTCGTCACGCCTGTCTCGCTTGGAGACCCGTGAACGATCTACCTCTCGGGGACGAGGAAAACGTTTCCGTTGCCGATCAACCAGCAGAGAATCTGGAGCTCATACCCACTGTTGGTACCACAGGGTTTTCAAGGAGTGTGCTACAAAGTGCAGGAAACCATATTCCTTCCAGACGGAAAACTAGAGCAGCCGCCACTCGAACCACCGAGTGGCGGCCCAATGGTGATAAACCGGTTATATCTCTCAGATAAGCCTTCCCGGATGAAATATCTGATTGATACTGGGGCTGACGTCTCGGTAATTCCTCTACCCACGGCGTCAAGGCATCTTCCACCTGCTTCTCTCAAACTGTTCGCAGCAAACGGGACCGTCATCTCGACCTACGGTCAGCAACTTGTGACCCTTGATCTCGGACATCGCAGAGTGTTTAGATGGTCGTTCATCATTGCCGCAGTCTCGCAACCAATAATAGGGGCAGATTTCTTACGACACTGTGGATTGCTTGCTGACATTCGTCGTGGTCGCCTGGTGGACTTGTTGACAAAGTTGCAGACGCAGGGCACGGTGCAGCAAGGAAATAATTCTGGAATCAAGGTAGTCAATGGCAACACCAAATTTCATCGGTTGCTTGCTGAGTTCCCTTCTCTTGTTGAAGCTATTTCAGCCCCTAGGAAGCTGAAGCACACAATACTAACAAGAGGACTACCGGTTTTTTCCAAGCCACGACGACTACATCCGGACAAGCTAAAGGCCGCCAAGCAGGAGTTTCAGTATCTTGTGGACACTGGAATTTGCAGACTCTCAAGCAGCTGTTGGGCATCTCCACTTCACTTGGTTCCAAAAAGTAGTGGAGATTGGCGTCCTTGTGGAGATTACAGAAAACTCAACGAGGCAACAATTCCTGAACGTTATCCGGTGCTTCACATTCAGGACTGCTTACAAGTCCTAGACAAAAAAAGAATTTTCTCAACGTTAGATTTGGCAAAGGCTTATCACCAGATTCCTGTGCAGGAAGAGGACATTCCAAAAACTGCGGTGACAACGCCTTTTGGACTGTTCGAGTTTCTTTACATGCCTTTCGGACTTTCGAATACTACTGCCACTTTCCAACGATTCATCCATCATGTTTTAAGAGAGATGGACTTTTGTGTGCCATATTTCGATGATGTGCTAGTCGCATCTGAGGATGAAGATCAGTACTTAAGCCATCTCAAGCAAGTATTCCAACGTTTCGAGGAATACGGGGTGGTGCTAAATGCCTCTAAGAGTGTGCTCGGAGAAACTTCACTAAAATTTTTGGGACACATGGTGACTGCAGAAGGAATTTCTCCATTACCAGAGAAGATCGCGGCAATTACGAACTTTCCCAAACCAGAGACTGTGAAGGAGCTTCGTCGTTTCCTGGCAATCTGCAATTTTTATAGGCGTTTCGTACCACATGCTGCTAGAACACAAGCAGTGTTAAACAACTATTTGAAGGGAGCCAAAAGGAATGATCAGACACCTATTTTATGGTCTGAAGAATCTGCTGCGGCATTTGAGAAGTGCAAAAAAGATCTTGCAGATGCCACAGTCTTACACCACCCCTCGGCAGATGCATCACTTGCCATTGTAGTAGATGCATCGGATACGGCAGTAGGTGCGGCACTCCACCAGCAGACTTCTAAAGGGTGGCAACCACTCGCCTTCTTCTCGAAGACTCTTTCTCCAGTACAGCGGAGGTATAGCGCGTATGACAGAGAGCTGCTGGCAGCTTACATGGCCATTAAATACTTCCGGCATATGGTGGAAGGACGCAGCTTCACTCTGTAGTAAAACTCAAGAAAAAGGTCTCTCTCAGTGGACTGTAGTTTTTATTACTTGTTGCTCAGCTCGCTCGATTTGACTCCTTTCTCGATGGAGTCAGAGGTTACACAGATTCGTTAGACACTCTGAGCGCTAGAGGGCACTCTACATTTACATACGTTTACTGAACATGCCGCCCGGCCTTGCAATGTTTTTCAACATGCAAGATTTACACAGAACATAATCATAAAGATAACACACAGAAATACAATACTTCAAAATACAAACAAAACAACATACAAATGAAGACAATGTATAAAGCAATTGATGAATCACGCAGAATTTAAAAAAAAATACTATTCTACACACAAACATTACTATCTGAAGGGTTATATATGCTACTTCACACACACACTGTTTCAATTGGTAGAATGCACAGTTTCGAAATGGGTCTCTTAAATATACCTCTAGTGGTTTTGACTTCCACTACTCTTACTTTAGAATCCTTTCCTGGATAAATATTGTTGATTCTACCTAATGACCATTGACATGAAGGTAAATTATCCTCTTTTATTATAACCATATCTCCAATTTTAGCATTCTTTTTCTCGAAATGCCACTTATTTCTCTGCTGCAAACTATTTAAATAGTCTACACTCCACCTTTTCCAAATTAATTGAATTATTTTTGTAATTTTCTGCCAATTATCCAACCTATTTTCATTTAAATTAGTTAAATCAGGCTCAACAATTGATGTAATTGATCTACCTATCAAAAAATGAGAAGGAGTCAATACATTTAAATCATCTAAGTCAGAAGATAATGGGACAAGAGGACGAGAATTTAACATCCCCTCTATTTGGATAATCACGGTCAGAAACTCTTCATATGTTAATCTAATGTTACCTACTACTCTCTTTAAATAGAACTTAAAAGATTTAACACCTGCCTCCCAGAGACCTCCAAAATTTGGGGCTCTAGGGGGGGGAGGAATTTCCAATCTATTCCTTTAGAGGCCATATAACTTGCAAGTGCCTCATCAGGTTTACACACCAAATTAAACATTTTTTTAAGTTCTATATTTGCACCCACAAAATTTGTTGCATTATCAGAATACAACTTAGCACATTTACCTCTTCTAAATATAAAACGCTTAAGTGTAGCAATAAATGCATTAGAGGTTAAATCAGTCACAATATCTAAGTGCACAGCTTTAGAAACAAAACATATAAATATACAAACATAGATTTTGTTATATACACCTTTTCTCTGCCCTTTATACTTAATGTAAAAGGGGCCACAGAAGTCCACACCTGACACATTGAATGGATAATTTTTGATAACTCTATCCTTTGGCAAGTCAGCCATTATTTGATCAGTGCAAGTAGGATTGGCCTTACAACAAATTACACAATTATGAACAACTTTTCTACAAATATTACGGCCATTCAATATCCAAAAATTTTGCCTGATCTGATATAACAAGGATTGTGGACCACTATGTAAAAACTTTTTATGAAAATACTCAACTATTAAATAAGTCAATTTATGTTTCGAAGGCAAAAGAATTGGAAATTTCTGGTTATAATTAATATCACTATTTCTCAATCGACCTCCAACTCTCAAAATCCCTTCACTATCAATAAATGGATTGAGTGTTTTTACTCGACTGTTGGAAGGTACCATGGCAGAATTTTGAATACCATTCATCTCTACTTTAAACTCTTCCTTTTGCACTAATTTCAATAAAAGCTGTTCAGCCTTTTTAATTCTCCTAAATCTAGAGGCCCAATTCTTTTGCTTTCTTTTCTCTTACAATTATAAACAAATCTACAAATAAAACTTAAGACACGAATAATTTTAAAATAGTCATTACTAAGGTTAAGTAAATTATTTACAAAAAAGAGTTAATAGCAGAATCAAGAAAAAAGTTAGAAAATTCACTACAGTTTATAAGTTCACCTGGATCCTTGATCACTGCAACAGGAATTTGTCGTTGTGGGTACTGGTTGCTCATCAGAAATTTAGGACCATTCCACCACAACTCACAGGTTTTAAGTTTTAGAGAATCCATTCCTCTGGAAACGAAGTCGGCAGGATTGTCCTCTGTTGCCACATAACGCCATTGTTCACTGGAAGTCATCTCCTGGATTGTAGCAATCCTGTTAGCCACAAAGGTTTTTAGTTGATATGACTCCTTCCTTATCCATGACAAAACTATCATGGAGTCACTCCAAAGAAAAGTATTAGTCACATTTAATTTTAAAGCTTGCTTGACACGATGCACTAATTTTGCTAACAGCACAGCGGCACATAGCTCAAGTCTGGGAATCGTTGTTTGCTTGGTACTTGGGTGGCGCAACTCGGGATTTACTGGCAATAAGATGTACAAGCATCTTTCTATCTGATGTTATGGATTTGCAGTAGACGACAGCTCCATATGCTGACTGGGACGCGTCGGAGAATCCATGCAGCTCGATCACTTCCGGTTGCTCTACCACAATGCATCGATTGATGTTGATGTCATTTACTACCTGAAGTGATTCGACAAATTGTCGCCATTCTCTATTGATTGTATCTGGAAGCAAATCTGTCCAATCAATCTTTAGCATCCATAATTTTTGAAGGAAGATTTTCGCCTTCGCCACCACAGGACCTAAAAGACCTAGAGGATCATATATCCTGGCGATGGTTGACAAAACATCCCGTTTGGTATTTAATTCGTGCAAGTCTATTTTTACTCTGAAGGAGAAGCAATCATGCTTGGGGTTCCAATAAACACCCAACACTTTTATCTCTGATGAATCTGAAAAATCATAATTTTCGGAAACCTCAATCAATTCCGTATTATTTCCGCACCACTTATGCAAAACCATACCTCCTTTAGCGAAGATATTGATCAGTTGATTTTTCAGTTCTTTTGCTTCTAATAAGGTCTCTGCACCGGTAAGTACATCATCAATGTACATGTCACTCATCACAACTGAAGACCCTAATGGAAAATTCTCTGCTTCATCTAGGGCTAATTGTTTTAGCGTACGTGTCGCTAAAAATGGTGCACTCGTTGTTCCATAGGTCACAGTTGACAACTCAAACGTTTTTATTGGTTCGTCCATGTTCTCTCTCCACAGAATGCGCTGAAGTTTACGCTGATCTGGATTAATCCAAATCATTCGATACATTTTTGCACATCCGCAATGAATGCAAATATGTGCTTTCTAAAGCGAACCATTATTGAAAAAAGGTCATTTTGAGCAACTCCCCCATTGTATTGTAGAGAGTTTAAAGAATAACCGTTTGTAGTTGCACTCGACGCATTAAAAACTACTCTCAATTTACTTGTTTTTTTATCAGAGCGATAAACACCAAGATGTGGTATGAAATACATTCCACACTCCTCTCTCTCATCTACCTCTTGCATATGGCCTAGCTCTTTATACTCATTTAAAAAAAATCTCTATATAATTTTAAATAGTTAGGCTCACGTTTTAATCTATTCCATAAATAATTTATTTTTTAAGGGCAATATCTTTTGACTGGCCTAAACAATTTGGATCCTTTTTAAATGGCATAGATACTATATATCTTCCCGTACTATCTCTAGTATGATTTTTTTGAAAATGCTCCTCACAAATTATCGTTTCCTTATTTTTTATTGTCTCAGGTTCAACATTTTCGATTTCCCAAAATCTCCTCATTGTCTTTTCTAAATCGACATTATCTTTGATTAACCCACAGTGAGGTTTATTTTCACTAGAAACTGGAATACTCCCACTCGCAATATAGCCGAAGACTGTATTCTGAAAAATTAATTTTGTATTTAAAAGATTTGTTTGTCCTGGTAAAAGAATTTCATAAAAAGATTTCTGCTCCCAACAATAAATCAATATTTCTCGGAATGTTGAAATTTTCATCCGCTAATTTCTCTCTACTGAAATTACCCAAACTAACGTTAAATGGTTGAGAAGGAATCATATCCGTAATTCGCGGCACTACAAAAAAAAAAAAAAAAAGTCTGCATTAGTTTCATAACTATTTCCTCTATTTGCAATTGTTGCATTAACGCGCGATTTAATCGTTAACTCTGAATTATTTAATCCTGAAACTAAAATGTTTATTTTCTCTCTTTTTAAATTGAGTCTATTCATACACTGTTGCGAAATAAAATTGCTTGTTGAACCACCGTCCAACAGTGCTCTGACTTCTCCTGCATTTTCCCAAAGGAATCTCTAATGAAACAAATCGCGGTTGAAAGTAAAACGGATTTCGATTTTACGTAACTCGTTGCAGTAAACAGATCTCCTACACCCTGAGAAGACACCTCTTTCGAAATCTCCCCTATGTAATTTATGGGTTTGAACACAGACGCCTTCGCTGAAAGTTGACTCATCGAGGATTCCTCTGTTTTCGGCTCTTTCTGCCCCCCAATGAAGAAGGTTGAATGACCCTTTCACTCGTAAAATTTGGGTCTCCAGAGAAACACAAAGAAGAATGATGCTTTTTTTGGCAGCATTTACAAAGAACTTTAGATTTACAAAACTTGACTCTATGCAAATTTAAACAATTAAAACACAAGGAATTATTTTTAACAAGTTCTACCCGTTTATTTACTGATAATTGCTTATATTGAGGACATTTATTTAAAAAATGACTATCAGATTGACACAAAACACATTTTTTTCCCTTGACATCTGAGAAAAATACTCTAGACTTATTTTTAGAATTTTGATTTTTGCGACAATAATTAATACTCTCACTCAGTGGTTTTCCTCGCGATGAATAAAATAAATCAATTTCTTTTCCCAACGTTAAAGGATCAAACCATTTATCTGCTTGTCTGACACTAATATGCGATGCGGTTTCTTTATCTAAAGTACTAAATATTTTTTGAAACTATTGTTTTAATACCTCGAAATTTGAAACATTTCTCAATTTTAAATAGTATTCCCAATTTGTTGTTAATCTACTCGCAAACTGGACATGGGACTCACAATTTTGCCCCGTGTTGCTTTCTTAAAATTCTCTAAACACGATTGAGGAGTTGGCTCAAATTCTTGGAGTATTATGGACTTTATTTTATCATAATTTTTAAGATCCTCATCTTTCAGATATATAATGATATTTGCAGCTTTTTCTCCTAATAAATTTAACAAAATCTCAGGCTTAAATTTATCAGTAACACTTTTGGCTGCAAATGCACGTTCTAATGATAAAAAAAAGAAACTCCATCCCTCAGGTTTGTCGGGAATTTTCACTGTAAGTGTGCGGATACTTTTAATTAAAGAATCCACAGAAAAGGGGGGAATCATTACAATTAACTTCAGTATTATTGTCTTTATTATTTGCTCGTATTCTCGCTATCTCTAAATCAAGCTTAGACTTTTCTCTTATTTTTTCTAACTCTAATTGCTGACTTTCATCATATTTCCTTTCTTCGATAATTAAATTTGCTAACTCATGCACGGAATCAGGATCGTTTTTGTACTGATCACAGTTTTTTATAAGATCCATGAAGTCTGAAACAGTTAATTTGTCACTCAACACACAACTCTAATTCAGAAGCGATTCGCCTCAAGTCTTGTTTTTTTGCTCCTTTAAACATCGTTAAAGTTTAAAGTTCGATTTTTCAACGAAAAGTCAAAAAACAACAGCACATACCTCGTATTTTCAATGCATAGGTCTCTCCGGTTGAGACTGGACCAGAATGATGGGTGACAAGTAAACACTCAAGAAAAAGGTCTCTCTCAGTGGACTGTAGTTTTTATTACTTGTTGCTCGATTTGACTCCTTTCTCGATGGAGTCAGAGGTTACACAGATTCGTTAGACACTCTGAGCGCTAGAGGGCGCTCTACATTTACATACGTACACTGAACAAGAAGGATTCCCAATTGCAGGATATTTTAGCTGGTGCCTGTCCAACTTCCCTAGTGCTACAGCCTTTCCCGGTGGGACAGCCTCCAATCACACTCCATTGTGATGTGTCAATGGATTGCATTCGTCTATTTGTGCCAGAAATTTTTAGACGGGAAATTTTCCACAATCTGCATGCACTCTCTCACCCAGGAGTAAGAACGTCCCTGAAGATGGTATCGGAACGATACGTGTGGCCGTCAATGAGACAGGATGTTGCTCTATGGGCCCGCACATGCTTACAGTGTCAACGTGCAAAGGTATCTCGGCATACAAGAAGTGAAATTGGAAAGTTCGAGATACCTAGTTCTCGTTTCGAGCATGTGCATATCGACCTTGTGGGACCCCTACCTCCATCAGAGGGTTTTCGTTACTGCCTTACCTGCGTTGACCGGTTCTCCAAGTGGCCGGAAGCCTTTCCAATGGTAGAGATTTCAGCAGAAGCTGTGGCCAAGGCTTTCTACTCTGGTTGTAACTCCAGATTCGGTCCTCCTCTCAGATTAACAACAGATCATGGAACGCAATTCGAGGCATCTCTATTTGATGCACTTTCAAAGTTCTTAGGCACAGAAAAGCGACATACGACTCCATATCATCCAGCCGCGAACGGCCAAGTAGACAGGTTTCATCGGCAGTTGAAAGCGGCTATAATGGCACATGGAAGCTCTCAGTGGACCACGGTACTGCCCACCATACTAATGGGATTTCGGGCAACGTGGAAAGAGGATCTGCAAGCCACAGCTGCGGAAATGATTTATGGAGCTCCTATCAGGCTTCCAGGAGAATTTCTATGCCCATCTCAAAACAAAGTGCAGATCCTGTTACTTTTGTGGGGAGACTCAGGGAGTCAATGCAACGTCTCTCACCTCCAACGACCCAACATCACGGTCAACATACAATCTTCGTGAGCAAGGATTTGGCTACATGCAGCCATGTCTTTCTGCGTACAGACTCCCTCAGAAAAGGTCTGCAACCTCCATACGAAGGTCCCTATAAAGTTGTCGACCGTACCGAAAAAGTGTTCCGGATCTTAAGGCATGGAGAAGAGGTTTCAGTGAGCATCGATAGGCTGAAGCCTGCCTATATCCCCAAAGAGTCGGAGGATATTCCAGTGGAAGTGAAACTGAAGGAAAAAGTGTCCCTTCAACCAGAGGACGTTGCAGAATTCGAACAAGATTGTAGTAGGCAAGAAATCACAACCCGTTCCGACCGCAGAGTACGTTTCAACCCCAAGTATTGCTAAAAAATTCGCTATCGCTGGTGGGGGCTACCTGAGGCGGTTGTGGAATGCTGCCGTCGCGAGATGACATCGGTAGGGGAGAAGAACCAAAAAGAGCACCGAACGAAGAAGTGAAGCGAGTTGGAAGAGACGCGAAGTGAAGAGATTGATAAAAAGGTGAAGAAGATTCCGGTCATGATCCTCGTCGAGTGAGTGATTTGATGAACTTCTCCACTCTCAGACATTCTTCCGATCCTGCGTGCCAGAATATATAACCATAATATCTTAAATGTGGCTATACGAAGGACAGTGATTCTCGCAACCTGGCACAACACTAAACCATAGTTTATACACACCTACTCCAAGTTGTGAGGGTTCTGAACATCGGGTGCTTAATCGGGGAAGTTGTGGATCCCGAAGTCGAACGCTTCCTGCAAGCCATTCCCGTAGTTGTACTTCAACAAAACAATACTCGTCAATAGGCTCTATTTCTTCCATGACTTGCACGTCCCCCCTTTGATAAGTCTTACATTGCGTATGTCTGGAATGATACCTGTATAGATATGACTGAATTTCGGTATTATAAGTCATTTGGAATGCCATTCCTCAACATGACATTTAAAATCTGTATGATTCGATACCACGAAATTAAAATCTTATTGTTGCGTGTGATGACTGCACAATATATTTTTAGCATTATTTTTGTTTTATTGCTCTGTAAATTGGATTGTTTATCGAAACTACTATAGGTAATAAGCAGAACAAATTTCATTTATTTCTGTTTATTCTTCATAATGTTGCAATTTTCACGAACTGTGGTGAACATACCTTATATAAATAAGCTAGTCTGGGAAAAAATATTTTCTAATATTATCTAAAGTACTTTTTTAAAGTAGAAATTTAATAAAATTTGAAATAATGTCGTAGACGAAATCAGTAAGAAGCTTAGTTTATGTAAAATTCTGTTCTTGAAATGAGCTGAAAATTCTCTAAATTTAATATTTTTAAAGTTGGCTTATTAAGTTACTCGTTTGGATATCAAAACTGATTTATGTGTTGGCTGCTACAATCTTAAAATAGAACTAAGTAACATATTTTATTTGAAATACGTGGTTTGCGGGGGTTGATCAACACAATATTGCGGCCTTGCATCTATCTCTAGCTATACTAGTAATATTAGTTGAGCTTTAGATATGAGAGTCTAGAACTGCACCTATATTCCATGAGGTTTTAAGTTATTGTAAGAAATGCAAGGAAAAGTGTGATTCGTCTTTCAAATGTGATTCATTTCATTACCTTATGAAAATGCACTTTTCTAGGCCATATACAGTGATGCACACAAGGAGGGGGCACTGGTCCGACCCCACCCATAACCCTTGATTTTTGTTTCGATCGATTATAATCCCATGTATACAATACGTAACATTTAATTAAGTATTTGTAATAAATAATTTATTTTATTATTTAATGCTAATTAATTATTAAACGATTTATTTTTACTGTTTTTTGCCCCCTAACAATCGACAAAATCAAAAGAATATGGCGGCGTATTCGGGTATGATACTAGAATAGTGGACTTTCATCCCTCTCCCCTTCAATGAAAAATACTTGAGTGCGCCATTGATTATACACTCTGTCGCAAAAAAATATATGCACCCAGAAGAAATTGAGCTACATTCATGAAATTTGGTATGCATGTAGTGTATATGAAAATAAACAAATGATTAAAAATTCAGAACAAAATATCATTTTATTAAGCGGTTACAGCTTGCAAAAGGTTAAAAATCAGTAAGTAGTAAAGCCACCTCTGGCAGCTATACAAGCCGAAATTCGGCGTAGCATCGATTCAATTAGATCACTTATGAACTCCTGGGGAAGATCCTGCCATAGTCTTTGCATCTGCGCAGTTAATTCTCCTGTATCTCGGGACGGCTGCAGTTGCCTTCCCAGCGCGTCCAGACATGCTCTATTGGCGAAAGATCTGGTGACCTGGCAGGCCATGGCAGGACGTCATATCCTTGAAGACATTGTTGGGAGAGTCGCGCAGTATGTGGACGAGCATTATTCTGTTGATAAATGGCACCTGGGCGACTTGATAGCATGGGTAGCACAATCGGCGTTAAAATATCGTCCACGTATCTGCGAGCTGTCAAAGTGCCTTGAAGGACCACTAAAGATGATCGTGTGTCCCAAGAAATTGCTCCCCACACTGTCACACCTTGTGAAATTGCTGTATGCCGCTCGACAATAAATGCCGGATCTGACCGCTGGCCGGTGCGCCTCCAGACACGTGTGCGGTGGTCATCAGCACTGAGACTGAATCGGGATTCGTCACTGAAGATGACACGTCTCCAGTCTGTCACACTCCAAGTTGCCCGAGGTCGGCAAAAATCCAGTCGACACTGCCTATGATGTGGGGTCAGTGGTAAGCGTCTTAGCGGACGTCGGCTCCTCAAGCCAACTTCGGTCAGTCGTCTCCTTATGGTTTCTCTTGATGGCACTGGATGTCTGGAAGGAGGTAAGTGGCGTTGAATCGATGCTAGCGACGTTGTTGGTGCCGAAGTGGCCACTCTTCTGATTGCACGATCCTCGCGATCATTTGTGTTCCTGGGACGTCCTGACCCTCCGCGACGGTACACTCTACCTTCTGTGATCCACTGTTGCCAACACCGAGCAACTACCATATCGCTCCGACCGAGGTGGCGGCCGATACGTCTATTCGACCAACCTGCTTCTCTGAGGCCTATTATACGGCCCCTATCAAAGTCCGTCAGCTGCTCGTACTGCCGCCGGTTACGTTTTAGAGGCATCCTAAGTCTCAATATCGTCTATCAAAGTCATCAGATTCGTTTGGATAGCCGTACGGCGCTCGTACTCATGCTTTTAAACTCTCCCAGTTGCGCAACTAATATGCGCATAGCACACTTAGCCTTGTCTCATTGGCTTCGAAATTTTAATCATTTGCATATCTCTTACCAGACTACATTCTGGCCGAGTTTCGTGATTGTAGCTTGATTTCTTCTGGTGCATATATTTTTTTGCGACAGAGTGTATATCAGTGGTGGCTCAGATTTAATTTACTATCACAAAAGTTTAATGATATATTTTGAGAGAGAGAGAGAGAGAGAGATTATTCATTTTACGTTACAGCACTTCTCTCATCGGCACTATTTCATATGAAAGAAAAGCACAGAATAAATTAGGAGGAAATGCAAAAAGCAGTCATTTTAGAATTACTTTAATAACTACGTAGATTTTTTTTAGAAGAATGAGCTCCCAAATAAAATATTCGCAACAGAAGTGAATGATAGCAATTTATTCCGAAATGGAAAATTAAAATTTTTCTGCGATTTTACTTAACAAAAGTCATAATAAAAGTCCTTTATATCACACAGAATTAAATTTTTTTAGGAATGTGATTGTGTTTCGGATGAAATTTAAAGGAAATAACCATACCCAAATCAGAATCTTTAGATACTTTGAAAGCTTACTAGCGTTGTTGCATCCATCCAAAAATGGCAGTCATCAATGAACGATCTTATGGTACTTCAAAGAAAAATTCAAAAGTGGTCCGTAACGACAATTTTAGAAGATCATTTGAATAATTAATGAAGTTTAAGCTTACACATGGGAATAAAGTGCTCTCATTAAGTGAATGTCAATTAACTGAAACCGTGATTGATGATTTTACAGAAAAAAAAAATATGAGCTTGCATAATAACTTTTTTTAACTGAAAAAGTTTCTATTTCTTCTATTTTTTTTTGCATTACAGTGCTTTCGTTATAGGCTAAGGGGTATGTAAAATTTTATGCTTGAGAATTTTCGACTTTCATATTCTCTTTTTTACTTTTTTTTTGTAATCTCTGACATAAGCTTCGCTTTCAAGGTTATCGTCCTTATACTAAGCAATTTTAAGATGGTACATGACCCAGAACTTTAACTCTCCTTTTTTTAAAAAAAAGTGTTTAATGTTGTAAAATGTAATCATAATGTTATTTTGAATACATCTTTTATGAATATCATTATATAAGAAATTGTCTGTTGAAAGAGGAAAATCTGTTGAATATTCATTTTGATACTTTTCGCGATTGCTTTTCTTTTAAAATGCCGTAATAATTAAGAAGATTCACATATATATATTTGCAACATTTCAAGATCTTTATACCATTATTAAAACTTTTCATAACACAGAATTAAATTCAAATACAGATTAATTTTTTGTAATTATTATTTTAGAGAAATTTATTGTATACTAGCTGGTATACCCGTTCTTCGCACGGGTGAACTGCAGACTTAAACAACACAGATTGAAGGATGAAGAAGTTTTTAATGAGTTAATTTTACGTGAATTGCAAATTAAATAAAAAAAGCTTTTTGCATATCTCAGCTAAACAAAAAAAAAAACACATTTGTTAAATTTTAAGTATGTAGATCTAATAGCTGATAAAAATGATTTTTTTTATTTATAACTCCCCGTAACACTCTTGAGGGTCGATTTTGGAAAATACCTCCCTAAGCTGATCTCTGCTCAGCAAAAGTAACACATTGTTAAAAGTTTTGTGTAACGAACGCTTAAAATAGTGTAAATAATTTATATCTCAAAGTGTAATACACACTAATATTACTTTCTGTTGTATTTATTTTATGTTAAAATTGTAATATTCGCAAGCAACGCCGTTTCTTAAATTATAATGGCGATTCAATGAAAAGCATAGCGAAATGTTAACGATAGAATCAAGTTGGCAAATGTCTAGCTACTTTCATAGCTCGAGCTGTATTAGAGTTTTGTAAGACCCGTCGTGTAGGGGATCAATGCACGTTAATACTTTATCCAACCGCATTATGATTTACTGCAGTTTTTTTCATACAATATTTTTTTTTGGTTCACTACATTGAAAATTAAGGGATATACATAAACAAAACACTCCACTTTGGAAAATTTAATCCGTTAGAGCAGTGCTTCTCAAACTTTCAATACTGGCGCCCCCTTTTCGATCACAATTTTTATCGCGCCCCCCCTTATACATTAATAATGTACTGAATGCAATGAGAATGCACTTTGACGCTAAATCTACAATAGGCGATCTTTAATTATAAACCATACAAATTAGTAACATAAGTATTAAATTTTGTATACTACATTTAAGCAATAAATAAATAAAATAATAGGATAATTATTATGTTATTTTTCCTTTCTCTAATTTTTAAATTGAACATATTGCAAAATGCGGTGGCTGCTCAGAAGACAAAATATAGATATCTGCTAAATATAGAAAAAGAACTCAGAGGGTAAATTTCTAATCATAAGCATTTTTCTTATAAAAACTTTGCTTTGCAAGACAAGCCCATGGAAGTCGCTAATACTTATTAAACTTGTTCTTAATTTAGCATTAATTAATTAGTTATAAAATACTCTGTGCAGCACTGATACATTAAAAGTATACCGGCTGAAGTGCCCGCTCTTTGCACGAGTTCATTTATAAGAAAATAAAACATTATTGATGTAATAGCTGAATTGTAAGGAGTGCAAAGCTAAATGCTCGACAATGTTTACAAAATTTAAAATGATTTTTTAAAATGGTTGCTCAAATTATAATTAGTTTTAAGCGAATGGTAATTTTAAGCCTCACAGAATTAGCATTTATATTTGAAGTTAAATAATGAACAATAATATAAAATTCCGATGAAGAATAACTGTATTATTTTAAATATTAAAAGCGAAAAGACTTCAACATGTTTTAACCCGGGAGCAGGCACGCACTCGATATGGTCGAGCGGGGTTATTGAGTCACCCCAATCCTTTTTTTTTAATAATTATTTTATTGTACACGATACAAGTCGTGATTCCAGTGAATAATTTAATTATGAGAAAGTTTACTTACCTACTTTCAAGGACTTTTCAATTTTTCTTTGACAACAAATAAACAGTTTTGCCAGAATTAACGATTTCGTAATCTGTGCGTCCCGCGCGACCACTTCCGGGTAAAAAGTGTATTCATTATGATTATATGAAATTATGTAAAACGTTTTTCGCGTTATGCTTCATATGTATAGAAAACTCGTAAAAATAAGTCTTGGCCAAGTAATCCTTCAAAGTGTGTGTGTGTGCTCTCCGTGGTTTTCCAAATATTATAAGTCTTTTGCATGCAAAAAAGCCTAACAGAGAAATCCATTATTTACAACTTCACTAAATGAGAAACATACACATAAAGAGAGGGGTCATAACTAACTGTACCAATAACTTAGAAGGTTAAACAGACCTTTGCAGTATTTCAAGAATAATGGCAGTGATGAATTTTTTATGTTCCTAAATTTTTTCGATTCTGCGTCTGGAATCTGTTTTTTCTCTGAAAGAGTTGTATGTTAGGTTTAAACAGAAAGCTTAGTAAAAAAAATCTCTCATCATGGGATTACAGCAAATCAAATAAAAGTTTTCTTATTTATTTATGGGATCAAAGATAGCTAATTAGGTATTGAAGAAATTTTTATTTTTGTTGACTTAATATCGCGCGCACGCGCCTATAAATTATATCAGCGTTAAAGTGCACTTTTTATTATGTCTGAAAGTATTTTGTTTTAATTCATTCCAGTAAATTAATTATTGTAAAATCTTTTACTTTCGATATGCTCGCACCCCCCTAGTAGGGTTATCGCACCCCCAGGGGGCCGCGCCCCACAGTTTGAGAAACACTGCGTTAGAGCTAATAAATTAATTAAAGATATTCCTCTGTAAAATTAATTATATACATCGTTCTCTTTAAATAAGTAGTCAAATCGTTTTCTAAGGTCTTCATTAACATACAAAAACATAAGACACTTAAATTTCGACATAAACTATTTTTTCGGAACGAAAATAATAATCTTTGCAATCCGCTGAAAACGCAATATCTGCTACAAAACTATTCGCTTACCGCGCTAAAATATTCATCATAGAACCCGTGCTGCCATATATCATGGAAGAGAGGATTTCAAAGAATATTTCTGCTAAGTATTGGTAGAATACTCCTTCTCTAAGCTGGTGTGGTGTGGTAGTTAGGAGAAGGGGGCGCCAGCTCAGATGTTGTCCACGTCACTTGACCATGGTTCAAAATTACGTGGTCCGTTGCCAAAAGCCCTCGTGTAGCTGAACAGTGCGACGTTAATATTCACTCACTCCAAAAAATACAATACCGTAGTTATAATTATTTTTATACTTAAAAATGCAATATCTGCCTATTCAATTAAAATTATAGCGTTATAATTAGCTACTAACCACAAGCAGATTTTGAAAATTTGTCCAAGTGATGTAGTGTGAAAGAGAAAGTTTATTTACTTTAAGTACCAGAACCGGTAAAAGCATTTATTTTGAAAAAAGATCAATTTCTTACGACCAAATGTGCATAATAAAACCATTAAAAAAACATTCAAATAAAGAGAGATTTATAACAACCTCTCCCTCCAAAATGCTGATCACAGGAATTAATTAGAAACAAGCGCCTTGCGTAGCCAAAACAAAAATGGTTTATTCACAAACAAAAGATAGATATATGCTGTCGTTGGCTTTTTTTGCAGCGCACGCCAGAATTGCTTGCAGATGGCAGAATTTTTTCCTACTTACTTGACAAATATCGTTATATTTTGGACACTTCACACAATATCTTTATAAATTATAGCATATGCTATAAATTATAGCCTATGTGTTATTCTGATGTATAAGCTATATTACTGTAAAGTTTCAATAAAATCCTTTCAGTTGTTTTTGCGTGAAAGACGGCCAAACATCCTCACAACTTTCACATTTATAATATATATCTAGATTTGTATTAATGTTTTCGAAAAATGTATCTTCATGTAGAACATGGCAGATGCAGTCTGAAGTGTTGATAAGAAACAAATTTATATTAAAGCAACACGAGGATTATTAGTAAAGTATATGTCATTTTCAACCAAAATAAGATAATAAGGCCAATATCTAAGCCGGTACCACATTTTTCCTAAATTTCGAACCGCCCCATTTGAGGACTTAGAACATTATTTTAACAAACATCAGCCTCTCTTATTTGCTATGACGTGGTGTTGAACACAAGATTCGACTGGACAGTTGCAGTCGTTAAAGCTTGTATAAGACTACCCAAGCCCCAGACACAAGACAAAATTCAAGTTCATTAACAAAAATTCACAAACAACAAAAAGACAAATAATAATAATAAGAAGAAGGTTTAATAAACGTGGACAAAAAATAAGACAATATTACATACGCAGAATAAATTTTATATAAGTTCTCTTGGGAAAAAATAACGTATTTGCTAAATAGCTTAAAAAAATATTTAGCTTCAGAAAAATTTATTTTCTCGAAATGGAAAAATGACGAGTAAATTGGTCTCAATTATTAAAGAAGTTTAGAGAAAGTTCTGCTTGGAATAGAATTTAATAATGTTTATTCCTTATACATGAGAATGTTAGAAAAAGCTATGAAAAGAGAGAGAAATTCTTTTCAGCATTTTCAAAATCCTACTTAGCTATTTCTCCAAAGATTATTGAATTGCATATTTTATATGGAAAAATAACGACCACGTAAGTGTATAAAAAAAAATACTTTGAAAACTCACTTAAGATTATTTTTGTTATTTTTCTTTTCTTTTTAAATCCTGACTTCAGTTTAAATGTGTAGATCCGGTTCACTCGAAATAAGTCACACTTCACTGCTTTTTAATAATTTTCTACTATGAAATCTGGTTCCTATGTAAAGTGAACCGCGTTTTTCAACCTTGCTGACTCCTCAATTTGCACTCGAACTCACACATATAAAGGGCATGTTTTTTTTTTAAACTTTGTGTTTTCACGACACTCGTGGAAACCTGAATAAACATATAATTTATTTCGTTTTGATTTCGCAAAAATATTCTTGGGAATCTGAAAATTTACAAAACAATTCCCATTTACAGGGAATAAAAATATATACACGAAAAAAAAATCAAAAAGAGTAAGAAAATTATTCAAAAAATGAAAAGCAGAAGATATAGAAAATATATTAGAAAATTCATTAAAATCTTTTATTACTTTAAAGCAAAAATGTCAAACTCAAAGGCTGACTTGGGCAAAACAAACAAGGTTCACCTTTAAGTCGGGCGCAAAAAAAAAAAAAAACATTCATAGAAACGTAAGTTTATTTCGAATAATACATTACAATAACCATAAATAAAAAAAACCCGATACAAATTTAATGTTTACGTCCTGGCACTCTATTGACATTTCTTCTCTGCTACTATCTTTCCTATTTCGAAAGAAAGTTTGATATTTTATGATACATTATTGTGCGCTCATATACAGGCAGAACCTCAAAAATGCTCGTTGTGAACCGCATGTGGCCCACGAGTTTGACACCCCTGCTTTAAACGATTTCAGGGGTGTTAATTTTGCCTGGAGAGCTGAAAATATAAACAATTTTCGAATAGATATAGTTCTTTAAAGGTTAAAATTATAGAGAGAGGTTAACATTAAATAATTCAGTTCTTTTACACATTTTTTTATAAAGGAATGAGGTTTCAAAAAAGTTTAAAGTGTTTTAAATATGTACAATCATAATTTAAAAAACTATAAGCACATGAAAATATAAAACATTTCTGTAAAAAATATTAAGTAAGTTTGACGTTGCGCATTACGTATTCTAAAATAGTAGCCTCTTTGATGTATAAAACTTCACAGAATTATAAAATGTATAATACTCTTTAAAACCTACCTAGTTTTAGTATTACATGTCTTTTTATTTAAAAAATTTGAAAAATATTGAAATTTAAAAAAGAATTTTAACGCAAATTTTTTTTTTTAAAAAAAACTATATTATTTATTACCCTATTTAAATAAAAATATAACGGTGTAATTCGATGTATATATTTTATGTCATAAATCAACTTATTATAAGTAATTAGAGCTTCTATTTGAAAAAATATCACGCGGAACGTAATACTTACTTAATATTTCACACAAAAATGTTTCTTTTATTTTCATATGCTTATAATTTTTAAAATTATTATTATATTTTAAGAGGGACTTGGTACCCTTTGAACTACTTTCTTTCTTTATGTATTTAAAAAATATATTTTAACATTTTATATAATGTTTCTATTCAAGAAAAAGATACGAGATGAAAATTTTCACATATTATTCACACAATTTCAAAAATTTAAATTTTTCGAAGAAAATTTGGAAAATTTTACTCCTTCTGTAATTATTCATTTTTTGACCTGAAATTTTTTTGTAATATTCTTATGGATGTAATAAACAACTTTAGGGATATATTTTATAATAACTTTAATTAGTTTTTGAGGGGAAAAAATAAAATGTTGATATGCATGCTAAAAATCAACGAAAAAGTCAATATCTCTTACATTTTAATTTTTTTTTAAAAAAAGTATTCAGTTTACAGCAAAATGGATCCCTATTTTTATAACATACTTTATGGGCAACACACAGGAAAAAATGGAAGTGATTGGTAAATAGTTGTGGAGGGAGTAGCATTTTGATTGCACTAATGTTTCGAAAAACACTAACTGAGAAAAACCACTTTAAAGTTTATAATTCTGAAAGAAAATTCTAATAAGCTTAAATAAACTCAAAATACCACTTTAAGATATTATTCATACATTTATCTTTAAAATAATTGCATTTTCGTATTTTTTTATAAATGATCAATTTTAAGAAAGTATTGCACAAGAAAATTCAAGAAAACTGTTAAAAAATTCTTTTTCTGTCACGACAGAAAGTTTAGTTTTTTTCTCCACATAATTGAAGTATTACATTGTATGAAAAACATATTAGGAATAAGAACTAAAGTTATGAAATTATTAATATAAAATGCCTTAATTCAAAAACTTTACATGCACTAATTTCACAAAGAAGAAAAATTACATTATTGTATTGCCTCAGAAATATTCTGCTTTATATATTACATTCTTTTTTTTATAGTTATTATTTCTCTTTATAAAATAGATTTTTTTCATCATAACGCTTTTTTTAGCTTTTATTTCTAAAAAGGGGTGTGGCCGAATTGCCTTATTTGTTTTCAAATGAAGTTTTATTCAGCTTCTAACTTTCTGACTTGCGCACAAATGATATATCAATCGAAAGATAATAAGGCAAAGAATAAGATTAATTAAAAATAAAAATAAAACGATAGGTCGGTCATTTTTGGGGAACCAAGTCATCTTAAACAATCTATTCTTTTTTGAAATCTCATTCCTTTATAAAAAATGTGTAAAAGAATCGAATTATTTGATTTTAACCTTAAAGAATGACATCTAGTCGAAGATTGTTTGTATTTTCAGCTCTCGAGACAAAATTAACAATTCTGATTGTATTGATTTTATTATTAGTTTCCCTACTCTACGTGCCTACATTATAAAAGAATAGATTTGTATTTAGGAACTTTAAAGTTAGTTCGAAGAGCAAACAAACCAAGTGTTGTGTGTGTGTGAGCGAGAAAGCAAGAGAGTCCGAGTGAGTGTCATGGAAACCACACACAAGCATTTCTTAAATAATTAGT
This sequence comes from Trichonephila clavipes, assembly GCA_019973935.1. Classification (NCBI taxonomy): domain Eukaryota; kingdom Metazoa; phylum Arthropoda; class Arachnida; order Araneae; family Nephilidae; genus Trichonephila; species Trichonephila clavipes. Next base: position 1,733,485 of record BMAU01000811.1, on the reverse strand, counting down.
AAACTTTACCATGGCAACGAATCTGGGAGAGACTGCTCCTCAGCGTCAGTTTTCCTCATAAGTTGCTAAGGTTCTCGTGCATTTTAAACCTATCAAATATTAGCACTTAACGATCGAATTCCTTGCTGTGGATACTAAGGAGGACGTGTGAAATATCACATCGAAGAAAAATAGTAGAGTAATGAGTTTAAGTTAAAATTTTTAATATAATAGACATAAAAATAAAATAATTCAAACCAGACAAAACTGTAGCATCTACTAGATTCCATTTTCCAATGAAATTATAACTGAAAAATGTAATTATAATTATTTCCTTAAGACATTTTGAAATGAATGAATATAAAAAAAAATACAAAATGGTGCTTTTGTTTTACTTGAACTTCCGTGTGTTCCAGATAATTTCGAGATATTTCGTGCAAGAATTTTCCGGTACGGATTCTTCTCACGAGTACTCTGTAACCCGAAAATACCGATTCGCATACAATTTAAATTGAAAGACAATGAACAGAGAAATGTTTCTCCCAAGGTAATTTAAATTGAAATTGAGACTGATACCTTTTCCTTGGTTTTTATTTTCAGAACATTTAATGAACCTCAGAATGTCCTTCTTAAGAATTCACATTTCTGAATTTGAGGAATCAAAAACAATTTGGCCTTTTTCAGTAGTCAATTGTATTTCTGAGAATATTTGAGTTTATTATCCTATAGAATGAAAAGAAAAATATGCACCTATATTTTTTTACATATTAAGTTGAAGATTTATTTATTAAAATTCCAATGATTTTTTGGATAGTATGCAACATTCCATATAATTCTACGTATTTCATCTTTTTCCTTTTGGAAAAAATGAGACCATTCTCCAGGTTGTACATCAATGTTGAAAGTTGCTTCTAAAACTTATTGTTCTAATGGTATATCCAATTATTACATTGGATAGATTAAGCATACGTTGTGTAATCTTTCTTCCTCCCCCCCTTCACATACTCTCACACAAATTCCCACGCATGCAGCATTTCTGAAACTTTTATAGAGCGCATAAAATCCTTTCCAGAACGTAATGGAAAATATTAAAAGGTTTTTTATTCAATACACAAGCGAAACATCGCTTCGAATTCTTGATAGCACCAAGAAAAAGTTTAATCTTTTTTCCCTCTTTTGATTCATTGACGTGTATAGAATTCATAAAAATATATTCAGAAACATTTTTGATAATGTTTGTGAAACATATTTTTAGCGCAGATGTGCGTAGTTGATCGGCTAAAGGAGATTATACTATGGATCAAACAGATTATAATAAATGAGAAATTAAATATAATAAATCTGCAACTTTCCCTATTAAAGTCTAATCGAGTGCCTTGTTTTAGGAAATCGATACACTGGAAAGGGGGCAATCAATGCCAGTCATGTGTTTTGAGATCTAAACATTGACGGCAAACGTTTATTCGACGTAAATACTATTAGAAGCAAATTACTTGTCACATTCAGAAATTTTACATGCACAGGAATCTGTTGCAAATTTCGTAAATAGTTTACTATCATACAAAATTACTATGGTGAATTATACACATATTTATCAATAAAACGTGATTATATTCATATTTCCACATTCAATGATGTATTAAAATTAATAATAAAATTAAAAAAATAATAATTAAATTAATAGCTAATAATAAGTTAAATTAAACTAAATTAAATAATCAAACAATTTTATGTAAAATATGACTGTAATTAATTAATTTTTCACAGTTACCACATGATATTAAATATAGTTGTTATGTATTTCTTAATTTTTTTTCTCAAGATATCTTTTTATTGTTATAATCCACAAATTGACGAGAAAATTATTATGCATTTCTGAAACATACTTTCTCAAATATATTCCCTAGGAAAATGGTTTAGTGGCCCTTTTTGCGTGGTATCGATATATTCGACATAGAACCATAAATAAAATCTAAATTATTATCCATGAACAAGTATTTGAAGAAATAGCTTTAGTATCAAGTACTCCAGATTACACTAAAGATTAAACTTAAATTATGCAAATTTACTTACAAATTGTATAAATATTTAAATGAGATAACTGCTGTGACATATCATATATATATATATATATATATATATATATATATATATATATATATATATATATATATATATATATATATATATAAAATGCTGCAATAAATCAATAAATATGATTATTTCCATTACGTATGACTTCAGACATCCTTCCTTATCTTCATCAAACTATGTGTTCATATAATTCGAAATTTTTACCACGATTTACGAAACAATCGCAACAGCCGTAAGGCATTTAAAGTGCACAAAGTTAATAATTCCAATCTTTGTCATTTCTCTATTCAGAATGCAGTAATATCCCCGAAAATTCGGAGGAAGAGAATGTTCGGACTTTTTGTTCCCTCTGGTTGCGCGACTGTTTCTAAATGTTTTCTATTTCCTTTACTAGCTAAGGTGGATTTGCAAATTATTTTAGAAAGAGAAATTAGGTTTTATTATGTATATGTAAGTTTTAAAGACTCAATATATAATCACACTAATTTTCTTGCATAATTCTACGTGTAATTACAATTAATAATAGATTTTATATGTATACATATGCATATATATAGTTAATAATTCTCTACGAGAGAGACAGAAATCAATGGAATACTATTGATAAATGAAAAACAAACAGATATTGGAATTTAAAAAATATGGATGCTGCAGTATTTTAAATGTTACTGACTTAGAACAGCTCTTATATATAAAATTATATAAAGGGGGGTTAACGAGTTTTGTGGTTAGCCAACCTTACGCCTTTCTGATAATAATACTGAACGAAATCCTATTGAAAATAATGGATAGAATTTCTAAATCCATTACAAGAAAAAGGCAACTTACCGAAAATTGCATTTAAAAATGCATAGCCCGTGCTGAATATGTGTACAATAAACAAGTTATTGCCAGATTCTGGACCGAAATACAAATTCAAAGCATAGTATCATTGGCTGAATTGTAGCACTTAACAAAAAGTATAAAATTATTAGTGCTAAAATAATTATATACTACGTGTATTAAGATAATTACTACAATATATATTTCATTAAACAAAAGAATAATAGTTTGGTAGGAAATAAACCTTACAAATCAGGAGGAGATAAACTCTGAAAATTAGAACCTGGAATATACGAAAACAATTAAAAGATAATAAGAAATAGTCAATAGACCAAAATACCCGCGCACGCACACGCAAAGCTATTTTGTTTTGGAAACAGAATCACTGTTAGATATTCCAGTGACAGCTCGTTGAGGTTCCTTAGTGATAGCATTGGATTTTTGCAGTGTAGCAAACAGAGAACGTTATTTTAATTGGGTCTCTTTCGTATTAAATTAGAGCGATGTATGTGAAAAATCAATAAAAAGTGAGTCTGAACTACATCCCCTCCCTTCCCTAAAGTACTGAATTATTTTAAATTCCAAAATTTAAAATTAAGATTCTCCGAATGTATGGTTAATTTGAGCAGAGTGCTTCCACAACAAAATTTTCCCATGCATCCCAAAATAATGCCAGCAGGAATTCTCTGTTTTTTTTTCTCATTCGTCTTCAGAATATGACAAGTGATGAATGACCAGCGGGAAAAATGATAGTTGTAACCGGACGAAGTTCTTGGCATAGTGAAAATATACTGCAATTTTCAGACAGGATCGTTACTAATATGGATAGTGAGTGGACAGGATACATATCTAGATATCGATTTTCAAAAAGAAACAGATAACTTGAGTCAAGCATGTTAAGATGTATTGCAACTTGGCCATACTTTTATACTTATAAGGTCAAACACATAGGAAGAAAGAACTGAGGTAGTCATCAAAATCTTTGCTCTTGCGTGATGTGACTTTTCATTTTGCATTTATTTCAGTTTTTCAGTATATTCAGTCAAAATAGTTCTATGTTTTGTGAAAGGATTAATTTAAAGTTGTACATTTATGAATGATTTCGGGAAAGTGGATATTGAGTATTAATAGTCATCAAAATGGCGCTTCATGCGCTATTTTTCAATTGCTTGATGTTTTATATTAACTAACATTTGAAAAATATTAACTAACATTAGAATAATGCATGATTGAAATACCAATAACGAAATCCGAATTTGGTTAGTTTTTATTGAAATGGAAGGGAGAGATCGGAACAAATTTTTAATTTATTTAATTGATTAGTTTTATTGGAGAATTTTTAGTAGTCAATGTTTTGTTGTATCGCTAAGCTGAATGTTAATTAGGAAATCAATAAATTTTCATAATATGTAAGTATTTCGGAAATTTTGTTATAAATATTAAAACTTATTATTATTACTTTGCATATAACAATATCAAAAAGAGAGTGAGAGGGACAGAGCTCCACATTTTCACCAATGTTTTAAAAATTTCGTACAATTATTTTTCGACTTATAATCAATACAAAACATAAATTTATTTCAATTAAGCTTTACACCTTTGATTTAGCATACAAAACTGAAACATTTCTGATTTTATATAATTTCATTTCCCCCCTTTAAACTTTATGACAATATTATAATATATTTCATATAAATGAAACAAATCAACATTCTAAGATTCATGTTTAATTAAAAATACAAAGCTTCCGATGTAAGAATCACTTGTTTATTCAAAGGATACAAAGTTGTAAGCCGTAAACAGAGGACAAACCTAAACTCTGATAAACATATTCAGACAGAAAAATGTTTCAGTTAGTTCGTGTAGTTCTCACTACCATATACCGTAAAATCCGGAGTGTAGCACGCACCCATATTTTTAAGCTGCTCTTTTTAATTTTTAGGAATATTAACCGTATAACGCGCGAATATATCTAAGCGCGAACAATGCTCGCGAACAAAGTGCGAATATCCCTTTTTTTACAAAGGAACCAAAAATGTGAGCGTGCAATGTTCGTATGTTACTTAAGTTACTTATTGGGGGTATTACCCCAGGCTTTTGAGAAATATAGTACATTTCTAGTTTAAGTTCATAAAGCATGTCATTTCTTTCAAATAAACAGTATTCCGATCTATGTAGAAGTCTAATTTTTCTTAATGCTCGTCTCTCTCTCTCTCCCTTTTTTTTTTTTTTATCTTTGAAGCTATCATTTTTATACCCGGCGTATAACACGCACCCGTAAATTTCGATATCATTTTTTGTGTTAAAAGTGCGCATTATAAACCGGATTTTACGGTATGTGTTTATCATGTAACATTTTCGAAATGTATGAGCCTTCAATAAACAAGAAAAATTTCGATTTAGTGTATAAAATTTTAGAGCAATTTGGATTTAAAATAACGAAAAAAGTATCGAATACATTTTATACAAAAAACAAATGGAACAGAAATGAGTAGAATATTAAAAAATGCATGTTCTCTGTGTGATAGAAAAGTCAAAATATAATATTAATCTGGAGTATTTTTCTGTGAGTTTCGATATCGGATCCAGTTCTTTGGCATTAGACGAATACAGGCGAGCTGAGCCCTTTTTAAGTTATGTTTTGATATTTATTGTATAATCCTCAACAGAGGAAAAGACTGAATTAGAAATGTTCTCCATTTTATAAAAATAAATTGTATTTCTTTCACTTCGAAAATTTGATTTACTGTAAATAAGAAGTGACCAGTTTTGTTACGCTTCTTTAAAATTCATTTAAAATTTGACCTATAAAGAGAACTATAAAGGTGACCTGAATCACACAGGTAAAAGATTTTAATTTCGTGTTAATTGAGAACCTAAAAATAACGTCAATCTATATAACATATCGGTTAATCTAAGTTCACAGCCAAAGTGCAATCTTTTTGGACTTTTTCCCTCGCTTCACTTAAAGAATTTTTGTGGAACGACTGAAATCTTTCATGAATATATATATATATATATATAAATGATAACATTTCAATAAATTCCAGAGATATTTTTTAAAGATAAGTAAACCTAAGAAAATACATGAAGTATCTGGTGGTAGATAGTTTTTTTTTTAAATTCTTATCCAGCTTGACAATAGAATTCTTAACACACACATTTAAAAAAAATGTTACAAATCTGAATTTATTCACTTATCTTAGTATTTTTAAAAAATCATAAATTAAGAAAATGTTAATTTTTTAAAATATAATACCCATATTTAAACATCGTACTGACATAAAAAACAATAGTAATAAAAATATTTGTCATGAAAAAGTACCAAATTGAGTATTAACCGTTCAACTTTTTCGGATCTTCAAGAAGGTCTTCGTTCATTAAGAACCTTTGCGTCACATTCAAGAAAAAGAAAAAAAAAAAAAAAAAAAAAAAAAGAACCCATTCTCTCTTTAAAACAATTCTTTCAATTTGTCCGCAGGAATAGAAAAACTTAAAATAATAAATAAAAGTTTGGACCTGTGCCGCCATCTGGAGAGGACGACATTAGTTACAAATAAATGTTTCTGTCGGTTTAATGAAATGCTTATAAATAAACTAGAGCACATTTCGGAGAATGAAAATTATTTAAATATTTTTCATTAAAATAAAATATTTTTAAATGGTTTTGAAGTCATAAAAAAAGTTATCAGAGAAGTAAAACAGTATTTTCCACTCTTGCCTGAATCAGTGAATCGATTCAGCTGAACGATTCAATTCATCGAGTCGACTCGTGACTCGCGTTCTAGCCTCACTATCAGGCAAATTTAAAATCGTTGGGTGGAATCATACCGTTCTTATTGACAAAACAGTGCTCGAGCTGTTCGCACGCACCGTAGCTATTGCTCTGCAATTCAAGAAAATCTTAGCTGTTGCGAGCAAAAGGCATGTGTGGTTTGCTCTATATTAACGATACTTTATAATCAAAACTTTTGGTCTACCTTTTTGTAAATGAAATGAGTTTTCGTAAAAGATTAAATACTTTGAACTTTAATTCTTGCATTGTTTTGAATGATGATGACAGAAGCTGTATACGTGAAGATATTCCTTTATGTTTTTTTAATTTTAGCAATTAATATAATTGACTGAAACTTTTTAGTATGAAAAAGCATCAATGAGGACTATCATGAGGAGACCAGCTTTTGCACTTTATATTGGTGTGCTTATAGTAACTGTTCCTTTTTTTACCATATTTATTCTTCTAAATGGACCAGGTAAGTTAAATATTTCAAATTTAATATTTTTCGTTAATCTAATTATGCATTTTGCAACAAATTTGTGTTTATTTGATCATTCTTTTGCAAAGCTCACTTTGTTGAAAATATTCAGTCTTATTTTATATTTTAAAAATTCTTTTTAAGTCTCATCTTTACATTGATTGAAAAAATTTTAGAAATTTACTTTAAATTTAGATTAAGTTTGATGAGCATTAACAACTTGATTCTAAAAATCTACTATTTTCTTCAGAATTATGGCATATATGTTTATGTTGTCCTAATAATTTAGATGATCCCATTTTCATAAATGTAGGTTATTTAGATGAAGAGAAACAAGTGCACCAGTTCCCATGAAACTAATTTATTTTGAAAATATTTTTACCTGTATTAGCATTCACGAAAAAGATTACATTGTATATGTGATTGCATTACATATAGGAATGATTAAAATTATTTGTATAACTATTAATGCAGTTTTAGCATGTAAAAATATTTCATCAAAAACCAGAATGCAAATTTTTGTAATTAATATTGTTCTTAAAGCTTTTATTTCACTTCCTTTTAGAAATTGATGAACAATTTTATATTGTTCTCTTAATATGTTGTGCAACCTAAATTGTGTTTGATTACATAAATTGATATGCTTTTCCCTACATTATTATTTTTAAAAAAATTCGAACTCTTGTCGAAACTCTTGGTTCTTTTTAAAACACTGCTTCACTGGACTGCAGATTAATAATAGAAAAATTGCTCATTTGTTATTAATTCTTATTTTAGTAATTTCTTTAAATGACTATTAATTATTTTTATTTTGGTGTACAATCTTAAATTTACGAATAACTTTGATTGTAAAATTGGGATTCATATTTCTGCTTTTGCATTTTTCTGAAGAATAGTAAATGAACATAACTAATATCTTGTTTCTTTAAAATTTTAAGTGATAGGAAATTGGAAAAAAGCAAAGTCATAAAATGAATATTTAAGAAAAATTTGTATTATGTTGTGTAATACTAACTAATAGTAGTCCTGTTTATTTATATGCTTGCCATAAAGTAGAATGCATATGTTATATCATAATTTTCATGTTTTCTTACTCATTTTAGGAACATTTTATTTTATTGCTGTACTTATTCATTTGAACTGATTTTTTTTTCTACATGCTGATAATATTCTCATATTATAAATTTTATGTAATTTTTAGAAGCATTATATTTTGAAAAAAATGATAAAATTATAATTTATTAAGGTTTAAGTTCTATCAAACTAACTCTGAAAAATTCAAAAATGAAGGTCAATATCTTAAAAGTAAATAGTTTGATATGTTCTAATTAGTGCATTCATTCTACTAGAAATGTTTTGAAGTTTATAGTTTAGTTACCATTGAGGAATTTAAAAAAAAAACTAATATGCTAATTTAAAAATACATGATAAAATATTATTTATGTTGCGTTATAAATTTTACTGAAAATAACCGTTTTATTTCTAGCTTTATATTAATAAAATGTAAAGGTAGATTTTTTTATTATAAGTAATTAGGAAAATCCTTTTTAAGATATTAAATGTGTGCATTTTATTAGTGCAATGGTTGTATAAAATATCAATTTATCAGGTTTAATTGTCTGATTGGTAATACCTTTTTTTTCTTTTGTTAGAATACCTACCCTCCTTTTTTTTTTGGAAGTATTTAATTTGTCGAAATTAATGTACTCTATTTTGATTTTTTTTTATTCATTCTGTTTTAATCTTGTTACCTTGAATGCTTTTTGGTTCTAATTTTTAAAATATTTTGTATATGTTTCAATAAATATTTTTAAAGTTGCATGTAATTATTGTAATAATTTGCATTTCTTACTTTAATTTTTTTATAATGGTTATCTAAAGCATACTATTTGTAAGTATTAATATTGGTAGTTTTGCGTAATATAGCCAAAATTAATTTCTTTGTCTTTAAGATAGTTACAAAATTATGAAAATCATTCATGAAAACTTATTTACTTCAAATATTGAATGGCCTATTTGAATTTAAGAGAATACTTTTTTATCTGATAAAAATTTAATTCTATTTGTAGAATTTTTCTTTTGTAATAAAAAATATGAATCATTCAAAGTTCCTTTAAGAAAGTAGAAATAATATTTAGGTATAAAAAGATTGTGTTCTCAATTATGATAGCACATTTAAACAGTGAAATGTAACTGGAGAATATGAAAAGGAATATGAATAATGAATCATGTTTTCGAAATAAAGTCGGTGTTCATATTTTCCTGTCCATTGTACATGCTTATCATTTTCTAAAAATATTTTCTGTTAATCTTACTAAAAGTTATCTGAGTTAAAAATGCATAATTTGCTTAGTTATATAATGTGCACATGAATTTGCAGCTATTTTAACTACCAATTGTATTAGTTTCGATGTTAAAATATCTGAAAGTTTTTATTGAATGTACATATGTATAGTTACAATAAATTTGTTAACACCTTTAATTTTTAACTTTTTTTATTTTTAATTAAATGAATGCAAAATTCTGAATTCATGATTTTCTACTCAAATATTTATTTATGTACGTCAAATATCTATTTATGTACGACTGTCTTAAAAATATTATAGAAATATAGAAGAAATGTTTTAAGAAATGTTTACTTTTCTGATTGACTATTATCATGTGTTATCATAACCATTAGCATGATATACATATATAAAACCTATAAGTAACTCATAATAGCTAATTTTATTACATATAGAAAATTGTAATATGTTAAGATAGAGCTCACGATAATTTGAACAAGTCTTTGATGGTAATTTATCTAGAATTTATGTATATTAAGCACCCTGGGTCCATTTAGAATTTTTTAATTAATTTTTTTTTTTACTAAAACATTAAAAAAAAGAGAGGGAGAGGGAGAGAACTAATAAATCTAAATTTACTTTCCTTTATCTCCTTGAAGGGTATTTTGAATGAAAAGAGCAATAAATAGTATAGTGGGGATAATCACAAATATATTTAAAGTGTTACTCATAAAATATATTTTAAAGCATTTTTTTCAGAATTATAAATATTTAAATGTAAGTTTGTTTAAATTATATTTTGTATTCAACAAATATTGCTTCCTTATTACTGGTACAAATTGTTACTAATTTCTCTAATTTTCACAAATTTTTAATTTTTAATTTTTTAAAATTTAATTTCAATTTTTTTTTAATATTAGTAACACTTTATTAGTTAAAGTAGCATTTAAACTTTTTAAAAATTCCTACTTGAATGTATTGAATTACAATTTTTTGCATTGTCAGGTTACTTGAAAGAAAATGTAAAGTTGCTTTTTTACTCTATTGGTGGCCTATTGTTTAGAGCTGCATCTCATTAATTGTACGTGCCAGAAGTTTTAGGTCATTACTTATCTAGAAGTTAATTATAAATATGATTGTGAAATTTTAATGACGCTCTCTCCCACCTATTAGCTGAACCTATCAAAATATTGTCACTTCATTCTTAATTAAGATCACGAGGAAAAATGATGCATGATATTGTGTACTCATGTGTTGCAAGAAATGTATATTAATTCAACAATGTAATGATTTAAGTTCACAGCAAAAATATTTTACTCGTTACCTGACGTATTGTTTCATTAAACAAAATTTTTTGCTTACTGGAGGTTAATTTTGTAGCTAACTCTTTCCTTTCTTAGCTTAAGAAAGACGGAGAGTAAATATAACACATTCGTTTTGGAAATTTGAAGACCTCGAATTTCCAAAACGATCTCGAATTGTTACGAGTTTCTCATTGTATTATTACCGATATTGATAGCATTTAAGTGCACTCTTAAATGTCATCAGTATCGGTAAAATTAAGTTATATGTTAGTTTTTACAGCTTTGTTATGTTCTGCATTTGTTTCCATTTACATGGTAAAATGATTTTCCATCCGTGATTTAAATTACTAATTCGCTTTTGAGACCGCGAAGCGCGCAATGACCTTCTGTCGAAAAGCCTGGACCAAACTCGTAAGATATTAAAAATTGTGAGATCACTTTTATTTTTCTTAAAATATTTGTATTTATTTCTAAAATTCGAAACATTTTATAAATGCGTAATTATTTTCTTTATTATAATTAAAAAACCCAATTTTTATGGTGTTGCATAGGAAACTAAATATGGAACGCATTTTATACCGGAATAAAATCAAACAGAACGAATAGTATAATCAAGGTATGCTTTTCTGCATAGGATAGTAAAACCAGAATATTAATGTTGAAGCATCTTTTTTTTTATCAGAGAAAATGTGCTGAATTTAGATCCTGTTCTTTAACATTACAGGGTGACTACCTTAAATCGGTAATGGGCAATTTCGATTTTTTAAAAAGAAAATATCGTTTTATACGATTTATTATACATACGAATGTATAAAATACAAGAAAATACGAATTCATTAACTTTTTCGTTTCTATCTCAAAATTTTTCTTAGTAAATCGTTTTTAAAAAGCTCTTTAATTTAAAGCGAAAGGTACCCTTGTAATCGGTGATATTGCTTGTGTGTTTTGTAGAAATTATGTATTTATTACTGCAATAGTTTATATTATTGTATTCAATATCATGTAGCCTCCCACGAAGTTTGCGTTGAATTCTTGATCCTGGCAAAAATATTTTTTGGAGAAAGTATTTTATTTATTATTTTTTTATTTGATTCATATTAAAAATATCACGGAATCATATACATATATAATTATTAATATATTATATATTAAACTGAACTCAGTGACGCAACAGCCCATGAGGGCCAAGGCCTACTGTGCCCAACTCAGTTTTCGTGACCTTGGGCGCTGAGGTGCATGAGCGGATGTTCCCTTTAGATAATCTGTCTGATGCGAAACCCCCAGTGTGAAGTTCCCAAGCAAGCTCATCGACCACTGATTTATCGACCCCCTGCTGGGAATATGTTACATATGTTCGAACATCTATTTTAATTTCGATATTATGTTTGGAACTCCTGTGTTGTAATCAATTATGTATAATTTCTATGTTAGCTGCGGGGTCCCAAGCTTCTAAAAGATCATTTGTCTGAAAGGGTTTGCTTTCTTTTTCTTGAAGTGCATCTTAAGCTAAATTCGGTGATACACAACTTAGTTCTAATAAATGCAGTCATTCTCCTTGTTCTTTATTTGACAGGTTTTCAGCAGAGACGATTTGAATGAAATCCCACTTTTTTAAATAAAAAACATCAATGGACATTAATGGGGTAAAGTTAATTAATAATTTGTTTTATTTAAAATTAAAGCTCAATTTTTATAGTAAACTTTCAGCTTTTATGAATATAATTTCTATAATTTTACGAATATTTGTTTCTGAGTCAGAAATAAGTATTCTAAACGTACATTTTTGAGAAAAGCGTTTTTCAAATGCTTATATAAAGCTATTCAAATCTTTTCAAATCACTTAAATAGGGAATAAAAATTACATTTTTATTATTATGCATAAGTAACTTAGTTTTTGTGTGCACTTTATTTTCTCGAAATTTCTTTTGAAATAAATTTCGAGAAAGCAAAGGGCACACAAAACTAAGTTACTTATGCATACAAAACAAAAATTTAATTTTTATTCCCAATTTAAGAGATTTGAATAGTTATATCGCACGCACTTTTTTTCGAAGTATAATAAAAATAATTAAAATTTTTCAAACCACAGATCATTAATCTAAATTTGTGTGCAATAATTTATAAAAAAATTCCCTTATCTTTTTTAAAAACTTTCACGCAGTAATATTAAGCTATTATGTTGAAATTAATTTTTATTTATATACTTTTGTAATCACCAATATGGCAATAAAGTTTATTTTAATAAAAATTGCTTATTTGAATAAAATTTTTTTTTATCGGTAGGTTAAACAGTAATTTATATTTTGTACCTTCGATCCTTGAACCGTGGCAGTTGCATTCACTTGATTTATAAAATATTGCCATCATTAAAGCATCCGTCTTCGGCAGATTGTTAAATTGAGCTTTGATGAACCCTATGCCCATTAAAAATTAATTTTTGGAATAAAGTTGTTGAAAATTGTAAGACAAACACACTTTTGAAATGTGATATACTATTACACTTTATCTCTGAATGGTACATAGTGTTTTTTCCCCTTAAAACCACTATCACGCATTTGATAACTTTCCTTTTTCTTTGAATTTTCATAAAAAATATGTATATACATGCAGTGGAGCACACAGGAATTTTTCAAGGGGGGTGGGGTTCTAGGCTCGAAAGTCCACCATTCTCGTGTTATACCCCAATACGCCGCCCACGGTATTTTTTTTTGATTTTGTCGATTTTCGGGAACAAAAAACAGTAAAAAATTAATTATTAATAACAAAAATTTAATTATAAATTTTACGTACTATATACACAGAATTATAATTAATCGAAAAAAAATCAAGAGCTCTGGGAGGCCCCCTCTCCTTGTGTGCGCCACTGTATATATGCGAATTTTCGGCTTTTAAATTTGGAAAACCTTTAGTAGTTTTTACTAGGTAAGTACAAGTATAGCTTAAAGCCCCGAAGAAAATAAAATTAAAAAAAATTTAACATTTACACGATACATTTTTTTTCTCCATACGAATTGGAACATTCCTATATGTACATGCTTTTTTCTTAGATTTTATAATTTAAAAACGAAAAGTACTTTTTCAGATTGATTGCGAAACTTTAAAATCGGAAAAGAAATGTTGGGTAATCTACACATACCTTTAGATCTGTGCATATCTCCGTACTAAATGGGATTATAAAAAACATTTTCAAAGAAATCTTGCATTAGGTTTTCGAAATGCTTTTAAATCGGTAGGGGTGGGGAGTGGCTTTTACAGTCGTAGCAATGAGGTTTGTGTAGGCAGTGGAGGATTAGTGTAAGACGATACTCTCTCTTTGCCATTGCTTTTCCAAAATGGCGGGCTTGTTTGTTGCAGTGGAAAGGGATTAATGCTGATGGGGTATCTTTTTGTGCTCTATTTTTACTCGTAAAGACTGTTCCTTGTGGCTTATCATTGAAAAAAAGTATGGTTTTATCGTTAATAGAATTTTATCGATTGAAGTATTTAAGGATATACGATCTCCATTAAAAAAATTAGTAAATAATCCTAGTATTGAATCAAAGCATTTTGATGTTTTTTATAATTTATTACGGAATAAATCGTATAATCAATATGATATCTTAGTACTATTTTGCTCCAATAGTTTTATGTTAAACTAAGTCAAAAGAAATCGGAGTTATCTTTTTGAAATTTGTTGATCATGGAGATCAATCAACGTTTGTCAATTCCAAGATGTCTAATATTTGTTTCCTATGCCTTTAACCTATAGCTTCTGCTTAAATTTATGTTAAAAACAGAGAACATAAAGGTTGAAGTAAAAAAAGTTTAGTAAAAAGGCACTATTTTGTTAAAAGATGTGCAAATATTGCTGGAAAAAGTTGGCTTTATGCAACAAATATTTTTTATAAAATAACACTTTCTGCTCTTTCAAACCGTGAGAAATATTTAAATTAGTCTTCTAAATACTAATGGTTAACTTGTAAATGCCGCGCTGGTTGAGATTCAAAAAGCAGGTTACGGTATCGAGGGGCTAATGCACCTTGAATTTGTCGAGGCTGAAAATCCACATGTTGGCGGGGGTGTAGAGGTTTGGAGAGTGAGATGCCAGCTGTAATATCATCCTTGTCACTTGATCAAGGCTCGAAATTACGAAGTCTGTCGCCAATAGCCCTCGTGTTGCTTTAGAATAAGGCTTTAATAAATCAATCAATCAAAAAGAAGGCAGTAGCAGAGGCTACTTTACAAAATCTAAAAGGAACACAGTAGTTTTTTAGACTCGCTGGAAAAATCCAATGCACTTTTGAAAAATTCATTTTTTCACACACGATTTTCAGTTCCTTAACCTCATGCCTTAAATTAATGTTTTAGTAGTTCATTATTTCGGCACATGTGTTAAAACTGTTCCTTAGATTTGTGTTTATAATATGAATGCATTAAATTTATGAACTTAATGGGAATGAGTATTAAAATTGATTCAGATTTATACTAGGCAATACGTGCAAGACAGTTGATACAATTTTATACAATTTCCATGTTCAACTTAGAAAAGGAAAAAGGAGTCATTTTTTTCTTATTTCTTGCAATTTACAGATAACGCGTGTTTTTTCTCTAAGTGATAGCTGTTTGAACAACCTTGAATATAATTCAATAATTAACTTAATATTTTTATTTTTGTGTAAAAAACAATTACTAATTTGTAACAACCTAAATTAATGTTATATGATTTAATTTTAAATCTATTAGTAACGGTTTGCTGTTCACCTATTGAATGTTTATTCCTAGAGTTTAAAGGCACGCAAAGAGAAGCATGCGTGACAGCCAACTCATGTCAATTGTCTTGTCACGCTTTCATTTCGTCCATTAACTAAATATTGTTGGTCTAAAGATAGTATCCAAAATTCTGGTTGGAAACCAAAAGTACGAACATTTTCATCCGGAAAATATTAGATTACGCTTACTGTTTTAGCTTATTAAGTCCAGCTGCATGTGTGATGTAAGAACATATGGAAGGACATATACTTTAGTAGTAGCTAGAGCTCTCTCTTTTCATTTTGCTTCGTTGTCAACTAGCTATTATAAGTTCTTGTAGTTTTTAAATTTTCTTTCCTGATAAAAGGGTGATATATGTGGAGGCTGTAAGAGCTCTGTGGCCATGTGTTCTAAATGGATATCATTGATATTTATAGCAACGTGCCTCTGTTCATGATCTTCTCATTTAACATATTCAAATGTTTCAATTGGCATATTAGTGATGTTATAGTGCACACACAATGTAGAGGGGTGCTTTCAGAAAGTTGAGTTAGTTTGTGGGTCTGGATTATTTTGCTGCTTGTGTAAATGAATTTTTTGAGCATTTAATTGAATGGTGATTGTGATAAGTGTTTATTTGAAACCTTATTTAGAACTACATTTAGCTTAAATAAAAATTTATTCTAGTTTTATAATAAATTAAAGAAAAACAATTTGCGCTTTTTTGTTATATGTATGCATAAATTGTAATTTTCATGCAATTATTTACGCATATTTTTTGGAGACTTAGCTGGAATTCGTATTTACTGAATATATATATATATATATATATATATATATATATATATATATATATATATATATATATATATATATATATATATATATATATATATATATATATATAATACTGTACCTATATATATAATTAAAGGATTACTCCTAGCAAATTTTATGGCACATAATGATTTCATGTTGGATAAAAAAATATTTATAACAAAACATCTGTTTACAGAATTTCTTTTGGGTAAAAGTCCTGAGATATAGAATATCATCAAAGTTGCAGTTTTTTTTGTGAATTCTATGTTCTCTCTCTCTCTCTTAAATCAAATGTTAATCTTCAAGTGCTTTATAAATATTTTATTTATTTGAGTAACACTTTATACGTAACTAAGGAATATATACATTCAGTTAGTATCTCGGCATTGTACCTAATTATGCGAAAAGAAATATAAGTACTTTGATTGAATGTTACTTCATTTTCATTGACTTTGCTACTATTTTTAAATAATAATAATGATGATAACAGTTTTGTCGCATGCATACGTATGTTTGTACTTCTAAGATAAGAAATGCGTAAAATTTACTCGTTTTTTTGTGATAAATTGTATGTATAGGTTGAATAAAATAAGTTATTTGCTCATTATATTATTAAGAATGAAACAATTAAATAAATAATGCATCTGGAAAGAAGGCAAATTTTTTTTTTTTTTTTTGGGGATATGAATTTGAAATAAAATATATATATAAATTATTCCCCCACTCGCATGACTCAAAGAAAACGTTGTTGAAAATACAATTATTGAATAGTCACTAACAATAAAGCTCTCCTTTGTAAAAGTTAATATTATAAGAAGTTAGAAACACGAAATAGTAATTAATACTTATCGCAAAATATTTTTATTTTGAATAAGTTTATTTTAAATTTTTTTTTTTCATTCTGAAGTCTATTTAAAATGTTGTTTTGAATAATGTATAACTTGATCTTTTCTCTCTTGGGTTAAACCATCTCGTTAAAATGTTTATAGGTTGAAGTTTTTAAAAACTTTTTTTTTTCCTCGTGAAGGATAGTATGATTTTCGTATCAAATGTTGAGATAAAAATGCGAATTCTAAATACGCTTTTTATTGCCGAGAAATTTTAAACTTTCACCATCCAGTAGCCATTTATCTTTTTTAGATGGTGTTGATATGTACTGAATAACAACAAGAAAAATTACACTAGAGTATTAGAAAATTCTGGAATTTCTTTATGGTTTTTAAGCGTGACGTGAAAATTTTTAAAATTAGGAATTGGAATAAGTACTCCTTTGTCTCAAATCAGGAAATTAATATAACTGCATCTTTATATCAAAATCAGTGGCATTTATTTCTGTTCTTTGAATCTAGTTTTTTTTAGCTTACTATAAAGCTTAGCTTACGTTACATGGTCATGATCACATTTCTGAGCAATTAAGTTTTGACGTCATTATGTGTCATAATGTTCAATATTTGTTTTGGAATAAAACATATGTTAAAGAAATAGAAAACTCTGATAAGTTATATGAATCTAAAAAAATAACGATGAAGGGATTATTTTTTTCTTCTCAAAATTTGATCTATGTAACAGAACGGTATTTGGAGATGTGAGGGAGAGAAAATTTTTTTTTAAGAAAATAGTTTTATTTTCTCAAACTTTTCAAATAATATCGGAAAGTCTCCATTTTTTTTCAATCTTGCACATAAGTTTTGTATAGTTTATGATAGTTTTATATGAATATCGGAAGATGAAAAATGAATCGTAAAATTATATGTATTATCCTTTTTTCTAAAAAGATTCGTCGCTTAGAAAATTTATGGCCGCTTATAACGATATATTCACCTTAAAAATGCTCAGGTTTTTTAGTTAAAATTTCCTAACTGTAGCAATATTTTGAAGCCGAAAAGAAATATGAATATTTTTTGTTAGTATTTCTCTTCTAGCTCTAGCATATTTGCTGTTTTGCAATTATATCATTTCACTTATTTTTTATTCTTAATCTGTTATTCTGATTTTATTTTCACCAAGAGGCCATTGTTTTAGCTATCAATGAATTGCACTTGATCAGTCTTTCAAATGTCTTTTTTGACTAATAATGAAGTTAAATTTTCAAAAATCCATTGTTCCTGTGATAAATTTCTCTTATTCGTATTGAATTTAAATAAATTCATACAAAAATTAAACAACATTTTCATATTTGATTTATGTGCTATATAATAATTTATGCGTAATTAGGAATTCAAGAAATAGAATTAAAATTTTTATCAAATTGTTAAGAACTTTAAAACAATTGTGAGGCTGCCATGTTTCTTTCGAAAACTGTTTCTTCGTAATTTGCCTTTTTCTTGGTATATTTTTGGGTCAAATGATTTTTCCACCTAACACTTTTGTCGACAAAGCGGCATATGCCTCTCTACTTGTGTTTGCAGCCAATTCTACTTAGCTAAGTGTTTGTTAACGTGTTAAATAAAATTTTTGCGTAAGACAGTGGATTTCCTGAGATTGCCAAATAGTAACTTCACAAATATTAGTCATAGAAATGTCAGAATAGAAAAAATAAATTCGATATTTTCCTACTGGAAATATGTCATTTTACGTTATGTTAAAATTTGAGTTCGCCTTTCAAAATTTTATCGCAAAAATTTGATTCTTGAAAACCCTTTGGTGGTTTCTATTACTTTGCAAAACTTTGCAGAGAACTTTTCTTTCTTTTTTTACACCTTTTGCATTTTTAGGTTTTTATTGGTATAAAGTTCTGTGGCCCCCTGGTTAATAAGTTTATATATATATTGTGAGGTCTATGTTTATGTTCTAAAAAAAGTGGAAATATGCTTGCGAATTTTTTTGGGGGGGAAGAATGATTGAAAATTTTATTTTTATGGAAACTTAAAATCGATTATTCTTAAGCAAAACTGTGAAAAACCCAGAATTATGTATATTTCCGCTGGTGGGGTTGCTTTCGCAAGAATATAAGGGCTTGGAAGTTATAATACCGACATCTTTCTAACATGTTATATGAATTTAAAAAAAAATATAGTAGTTGAAAATTCCGTTATTAAAAAAAAAAGCTATAAAAATGGTAGAAATCATCCGGAATCATAATTGTGTAATATGTAAATTATTTTGTGTCTCAATTTTAAAAATTCCCTCTCCCACCTCCAATTTTTTTTTTTTAAACTTTTAGTGTAGGGACCATATTTGGATTTATTTGTATTAAGCTTTTGGAAGTTACATTTTTTCCGTTTAATTTTGAAATTTATAATCACGGAATATATTTATTTTAATTATAAGAACGAATGCTTCCAAACAATTTTGTTTTATTTTGATATTTTTAATCCAAACATCAAATTTCCAAGTATTTCGAAAGGAGTAATTAGTCTTGGGTCGTTTTTATATCTGCCTGCCCATTTCTGTATTGGGCTTGAAATGATTAAAAATTTAATAATAAGTTAATCGAGTGAATATACAGCATCAAAAAATATAAAAAAAAGGAACTTGACAATCTCGATTCAGTTTAATACCTTATGAGCTACCAGAATTTATTACTTTTCCGGCTTCACAGTCGAGTGATGAATATAAATTTCGACTCTGGTAACTGTAATTAGTGCATTAATATCGGTACCAAAGCTAACAGTGTTACTCTACTTATTAATTTAACTTCATTGATTAATTCGCATAGCGTAGCAAAACTTTTCGTTATTAATTACGTTGATTCTATTAAAAATAAGTCGATTACTCGCATACTTCAATAACAGCCATATGCTCAAAGTACGAACTAAAAGGTAAATAAAAGCTTCATCAACGCGTCCCTTCTCTTGAACATCCCAAATTCGCTTAATTTTCGTCCAGAGAGAGGATAGCTTTTTGGAAATTCGAAACAAATTCGTAGAATTGTCATAAATATGGACTTATGAAATGATAACATTATGCATTGCTTATCCTTTGAAGTTAATGGCCGTCCCATGTATCGGTACAGGGATGCAGTTTCGTGTTAAATGTGACGAATTTCTAAATAAATTGGAAATCATTTGAATAGTTATTACAATATTAATGAAGACTAACTTTTTATAATGAATATTGTTATAAAAATTACAAGAGAACAGATATGTTTGAATGCAGTAATAAAAAAACTTATTTTATACTTCGAAAATTGTTTTTCAGAAATTATGAAATATGCGATGTGTTTGCTAATTAATGATTGTTGCGCAGGCAGTTCTGTAGATGTTTCGAAATTTGGAGTACTGGTAAATTTTTTCCTGGAATACTTTTACACACAAGGAAAGAATTTTTTAAATCTATTTTTTTTCTTCTAAAAGTTACCATTTTTTCAACTATGGAAAAAATGATGAATTCTTGTATACTGAAATTTACGTCTTTTTTTTAATCGTTTGGATGTATTTAATTTGTTTAGAAAGAATTTCTTTTTTATGCATGCGTCAATGTGGTTTATTAAATCATTGTTTGGAAAGACTCATCTATGCGTCAATAATATGCAGAAAAATGCACATCAATTTCATTCTTTATTACATATTTTATATTAAATTTTCAATTCTTTTCTTTCTTGAGTTCGTTCTTAAAAGAAATTTCTTTTGCTGTACTTTAAATACACTATTTATGAGCAAATATTTTATCTATAGAAGAATTTTACTTTTTGCTTAAGCAATCAGAGATTTTTTTTTGTTTTTTATTGTCACGTTTCAAACGTAGGATATTATTAATTTGTTTTTCGATCCATGATGTAATTAAAGTTTGATTAAAATTTGTCTTCCGTTTATTGGTTGTCAACGTTTTATCCATGGGTGTTCTTATCTATTATTTCTCATCTATAACCTATACTGGTTCATATCAATTTTGAATTTTCTCCTGTGCGCGTTCAATTCTTTCTAATATTTATATATTTAATTTTATTCTAAAATAATATTTCATGTTTATTTTTATCTCTCATTTTTCTTCTTGTTTTAAGGGTTTTTTATATACCTTGCTTATACATTTTTTACTTGTCCTATTAGTATAATTAAAAACACAAATCTGGGTAACGTTCTTGAATAACGTAAAACAGATTAAGGAAGAAGTTCAGAAACGCGTATTCACAAGCCGAAAAATCCCATCGATTTCTCATGTAATGCGTGACTTAGCGAGGAATTATGCTTTGTTTCGTAATCGTATCTAAACTCTTAATGGAAATAGGGAAACATCTCCAACAATTCAATATTCGTTATTTGTTTGATTTTTTGGACAACAATATATTTTTGGATTTTTCAGAGTTAAAATTATTCATCGTCAGAAGTTCAATCAAGTTGTTAAAACAGTGGTCTTCAAACTTTTTCAACTCGTGAAATCCTTAGAACTATAAGGTATTTTGGGGAACCCCATTCCACATGTAGAAGAATGTCTTACAATAATATTTAAAGTAGATCAATATGTTGTAGGTACTTTATGTAAAGACAATTTTAAATAACTATATATATTATTTGTTGAAAATTTTAATGTATATAATTCTAATATATAATTTTCTCATTATATATATATAATAGCATTGATTTGTAAACCAAATGTCACTTTCCCATGCAGTATTTTTAGTAACCAAAATATGTGCTTGCATTTTTTTACACAAACTGTCGAAGTCCAGGTGTTTTGAAATTATCTGCAGTTGCTTTTCATATTCTGCGCTTAATTTGTTTTTATATTTTGTTTTTGTTAGCCTCTCATGTTGAGAAATATTTTTCACTTACATTTTTCTGAAAGATATTAAGTTGTTTATAGGTATGCGAGAGAGAAATCCTGTGTGTATTTTACATGAATTTACAATTTGCAGCCTAAGCTTTAGGAGTTGCTCTCGCTTAAATTTAGATTTTAACGTCGATTCTGCTGGTATGTCGATAAGTTCCTTCATTATTAGTGTTTTTTTTTTTTCTACAAATGAAAAAAGGTCCATTATCCATTATAAAACTATTTAGTTTTGAAAAGCATTGTACTAACGAGTGTAAAATTATTTCATGGAACCCCCGGTATTATAAACAATAGAATGCGTATTCACAATCTAGTTGGTAGTATATGTAAAGAAAAATAGTTTTGATATTCTTTTATCATTATTATAAAAATTGAAAAAGTAATTCAAAGTATGAATAAATTTTTCATTTTTGCTAGTGATTGGGATGAGCTTTAGATACTTGTGGTTCTACAAACTTCATGGAGAACATGAATCCATTTTGCATCACACATTTATAATTCTCTTTTCCATTTTTTACTGTGACTCGTAGAACCCCTGGGTATGCCTTGTTGAACCTCAGGGTTCCGTAGAACAGTTTGAATACCACTGCGTTAAAAAAACATTCCTAATTTATTATAGGGTGTACTATTTAAAAATATCAAGATAAGAAGCAACTCACCATAATTTTCTAGTTGATCAATCGTGTCTACAGTAATCAATAAATCTTGTCCGCTTAACAGTCTATTACAGTCATTTTTGAATGTGCTACCCTCTCCAGTATAAACGCATCCTTTTTATGTGTGTATTTCCTTAAATATAAAATTATTTGCCCCATCATCTAAATATTTGCTTCGCCGTTATATAATTTTATCGCTTCAAATGCAGAAGGCTGTTCACAACAGTATTCAATAATGATCTGCATATCATGTTTATTCCAAGTAAGGCGAGTTTCTTAATGTTTACGTGATGTCGTGGTGGAATTTTTACCTTACTCTGTATACTTATGTTTCTTCAACTGCTACGAATACAAATATTAATCCGAGTGAGAGATAAAAAAAGAATATGTATATATTCCTTGTGATGGTGGAAAATAAATTCACTTTTTTCGCTTTTGCAGGGATATTTGTATAAATAAACTATAGCGACGGCGTTTTAACGAATAAATAAGTATACTATAAAAATATTTCATTTTTTATAGTGTCACCATTTTTAACGGTTTTTGATCGCTAGAATCGTTTGCAGTGAACATTCATTCGAACGGATTTAGTTCTGAATGATGACATCAAACATTAATGTCTTGAGTCCCGTTTTTCATGATTTTTTATGCATTCTCATTCCATATAGTTTTTTTGTAAAGTAATGAATAAAGAAATATATGATTATTTATCTCTTAAATATTTTGATATATATCCAAGTATTCTTAGAATTTTTATGTTTGCGTGTAACAAAAGTTGTTTTTTTAGTTACTAATATTGTTTTAAAATACTTGATTTGAATGCAGTGACTGTAAAGATATAAAAAAAATATTGTTTTAAAGGTATAAAAAAAATAAACATGACGTGGCTTTTAAAGATTTTTTTCGTTCATTCATAGTATTCGATTTAACGAGCAATTTTTCCTCGGTTCAAAGGATCTTGTGTATAAGCTATACAATCTATATATAACATGGTTTTTCATAGCTGAATTAAAAAACGTTCAAGTTCGAATTTCATAGAAGGATGCCTCTTTTTAATTGGTGTTATTTTTACAACTAATCTTATTTCAATGAACTTTACATTTCATTTGATATCTTGTATATTAATTTTGAAATTTAAGTATTAATAATAGTTCATAATCTGCTACTATTTTTGTTAATCCTTTCTATATATATTTCAGGTTATTAAAATTTAAAAGAAAGTCCTACTGAATACATATATTATATAAAGTTCAGAATCTGTTTATCGTAGCAATTTAATACAATCAGTTTAATTCATACGTTAAAAGTAATTATAGTTTTTTTTTTTTTTTTGAAAATTTGGTTTTTAACAAATTTTGTGTCAGTGTTCAGTATTTAGCGTAAGTTTAGAGCACAAAAGTTTGATTAAAAAAAAGATTACACTGATTTATAATATTTCACGATTTCGCTTGAGATATAATGAAATTTAAGATATTATCTTTTCAGTTTGTGTGTCAATTTTTCCAATATAAATGTGAAGCAATATTTTAACTATTTATTTTTGTCAGACTTAATGGTTAATTAATTTCAGCCCGACTTTTTTGAATTTTTACAAAACTTTTACAAACTACAAAACTTTGCTTGAAGTATACAGTAGTATTGATAGCACCTTTGAGTAGTATCACGTCTTTCGTGAAAGATGTTCAAAATAACTTCCAAGTGCAGTGAAATATTACAGTTCTACTGTTATATGTGTGGGCATCTTAAAAAAAACATTTATCTCTATCGGATACAGATATTTATAACTTTTAAGTCTTAAGAAAACAGTTTAATGCTGTCAAATCCTATGACCAAAGATTATTTTATCACAATGTTTAGATTTATTTCTTAGACTTTTCGTAGTGCGAATGATGTGTAAAGATTTGTGAAACGTGGAGCTGTATTATTAGAATAAAAGTCATAAAAAGGGGAACATAGGGGGAAATTTGAAATATTTTATTTATTAAATAAAATTGAAATCTTTTGTATGAATATTTTCATGGCTTACATTTATTCAGATGCTCTTTCACAATATCACTTATTGTTGATTGTATTTAAAACTTAATTAACTAATCCTAATTCAACCGGAATTTTGAGATATGAAGTATTGAAGAGCTGTTCTATTAAGGTAACTATTAAGTTTTCGCATGTTCCTAACCTTCAAAGGCATTTCCTAAGTTATAATCGGATTGAGCTACTTCAAAATAGATAAATGTTTTCCCTCTTGAAATTAATAAGAAGTTAACATATTTTTTCGATTTCAATTTGGGAAGGCTCTTGTGTGTTCATTGAAAAATACTATATTTTTGAAATTGAGCTATTTGTAACCTGAAAATTATTTCGTTGCTGCTGGTAGGTTTCAATTATTTAAACATATCGTATGTTGATATTATTCCATGGAAAACATAACATAACATAAAATAAATTTACAGTTTGTGTGCTCTTTCACATATTGTTCTGGCATTGTAGATACGGGCACTGGATACTAGATCTGTGTTAATAATATTATATATTATATATATATTAACTCTCGATATTTACATTTGCTCCTCAGCCAAGAAGCATGTTTATGTTACGCTAGATAGCCGATTTATATTAAGAGGCTATTTATTATTCATTTATTTTATTTTTTTAATGATAAGGCTTATTTTTTCTGAGGATCAGCAAATATGCTCGAAGTTTTATGAGGGAGTATGTAAATATTATTTAAAAATATTACATGTATTAATTATTGTAGATAGGAATTGATAAACTTTCTTTGTTAAGGGCATGTTTTTCTTTTCCTCCTGTCTTTCTGGTTCGGTTTTTTTTCCCAGTCTTTTTATTGTTGCTTTTTTGTGTGAATACCCAGAAATGCAGTTGGTGTAAGAAACAGAGGAATTGCGCTTTAGGCTTTTTTTCGTCAAAAGAAATATCTAAAAAATAAAGGAATGGGCATGTTTGTAATTAACTGGGACCGACAAAAAAAAACGATTTTTCGTATGCTTTCATTTTCTGGGAAAGATGAGTTGTACTTTCGTAATCGCAAGTTAATGGACAGGATGCTTATATAAAAAAAGACTACATTGAGAGAGAAATTTTATATCTGGCTCCATATGTTGATTTTTTTTTCTCTCCTTGGAATTGTTCTGTTTCTTGTTTAAACAAATTTCTTTTATGGCCGTAGTTAGTTTCAGATCTTTTAACATTCACTGCATGTATACTTGATTTATCACATCCATTAGTAATTTGAATGATACTAGAAAAAATAATGGTGTTACATATTTTCTATTTTAATAATGCGCTATGTAAGAATTATATTTCTTTTCTGATTATAATTTGAAGACCTTTCGTGCAATTATCTTGGCCTGAAACATCCATTAAATGTCTAAAAGTCCCAGTATTTTATAAGATTTATGGAATTAATATTATTTAGTAAAATTGTATTCACATTATAAAGTAATAACTTTAAAAAAAACATCAGAAAAAAAATTAGCTTAATTTTTATTAAACGTTAGTTAAAATTAAGATTGAGTATTAACCTGAAAATCTTTAAATATTTCAAAAAAGAAACGAGCCTTGCAGTAGTCGTATATATGTAACATCTGACATGTTATCTTAGTAAATACGCAATAGTAACTTATATCCTGAAAAAAAATGAATTGGGTATGATTGGAAATAATTTTCTATCGAATAATTATCTTTAATGAAAATTTTATTTAATTAACACAAGGAGTAATGCAATTTTTTTATCAAAAATAATTATTCTTGATCAATTTGGGGAAGAGCGGAGATAATAGACTTATGATAACTAAAATATGACACATATACTTGTGATTTCAAAGTATTTAAAAACCGTTGAAAAACAGCGTCAATAACATTACCACTGTTAGTTGTCGAAACATTTTGATTTGTGTTCATTTCGAGCTTGAATTCATCATTCAAAAAAGCTATGAGCGGCTCAGATTTTGGCAAACTGAAATTAAAGTTAAAATCACTCCTGAAAATCATGGGAAGCAAGTGATAGTTTTCTTTAAAAGAGCAGAACCACCTTCGGTATATGGTAAAAGTACAAAATGCAGGAAATCTTTAATTTTTTTGTACCGTTTGATTTCAAGAACTGTATGCGACCACCGAAATCGCTATTTGTCCGTTTTCAAATAAGCATTCTGCCGCACATATGTCCCCCAATATCGTTACTAACACTCAGTCCACTTGTTTGACGATAAGTAATGTTCATTTGAGGAGTCACAACATGTGAGTTTTTCTGTTTGCGATAGATCGCAACACCAGCTGTTCTGCGGCCCGGTCGTTTAAACTGTACGCAGCAATCGAAGTTAGGTATCGAAACATGTTCGTCACTATCTAACCACGTCTCTGACAACATGAGAAGTGAACATTTTTATGAAATAACGTCGTCGAAATCTGTTTGGTGAGCCCTTTGACAATTGAGCGTAAGGATTGCAAGTTTATCCTGGGTTAAATCTGACTTGCTGGTATGTGCGAAGTGGATTTAGAGCATCATTGGGTGGATGACCAGAGTATCTAGTTCTTCCGAGCTATAACCTCTTATATCTTTAGGATTTTGAGTGACTGTGACGAATTCACTCTTGCCCTTTGTTAATAATAAAAAAAATACTTAAAAAGTAAAATATACTTATATGAGAGTAAAAAATTAAAATTTAAAACTACTAAAATGCTTTAAGTGCTAGAAAAATATCTTCAAAAACGATGCAAGCACTGAGAATGAAAACAAATTTCGATCAGTATGTGGGCTAGGTGAGGCCTGACCAATGGGAATGCAGCTTAAAACTCAGTCGTTGTATAAATGAGAGAAACATTGAATGATTTGAAATCAGAAAAACAGCTTTTTTCAAAGCTAATAAAAAATAAAATACATTTTGAAAAATAGGAAAGAACGTGTAAATTTAAATTTGATCTGGGTAAATAATTTTCCAGGGAAAATTAAAGTGATTTAAAGTAAATCTGAAAATAACGAGTTTCTGGGAATCGAACCTGGGGCGATTCATTTCAAGTCAGCTACTATATTAGGCTACGAAGGCTCGGGGAAGGAGTTAAAGTAAGCTTTTAAGTTGGGTGAGAAGAGTAAAATGAATTAAATTAAGAATTTTAATTGAAGAGAGGACCCGAAAGAATATTATTGGGTCTGTTAAAATTAGGATCAGAGATATATTTTTTAATATCCAGGATCGAAGGATTATTAGAGTTATCAATTTTTTGAAAGAAGTTAGTTGCTAAATTTTTGATGAATTGTCTGGTAGACATAATTTTGCTCCCGGATCTGAGGTCCTTATTCCTCATGAACCATCGAGCTTTTAATATTTGTTGGAGAATGATGCTTTGAGAAACGTCAATTTGTTATTATGAATTTTAGCTGCATGTGCCCAGATTTTGGCGCGGCATACTGGTTAAAACTAGTCTTAGGATTAGTGTGTAGATAAGCAATTTATTTTCTCTGCTCTAATATAGAGATTCTTGCAATTAAGGGGTAGATTTTACAGACCGATTGTGAATTTAGAGTCAAGCGCTCGAGTGCTTGATGGCTACTAGAGCTGTACGCCGATGCGCTGTACACCACCACGCGCTCTCATTGGGCAAATCAAATAGCGCACGCTTACGTCACTTCCTGTTACACACATCCGTCCCTTTTCACGAAATCACTCCAACAAATATCCAGCAAGCGAGAGGAAAGATGTTACACATCAAAAGTTCTTAATGACTGTCGATACAAGTAACACATAAAATTAATAAATTAATTATCGATTGCTTCTAATTTTTTTAAACTTATGACATTTTTCTCGACAAGAACTTGACTAAAAAACGGTTGAAGTTAATCAGTGACTGTAGTATAATATTATTTTCTCTAATACGGTAGGTTTATTTCAACCAGTCATGAATAGAAAAACTCGTGTTTTCCTTTTGTAATAAAAATAGTAATGCTCTTTTAATATGATTCATAGAAGTTAAATAGGATTGTAGCAACCTATAGCTTAGCGCGGCTTATATAAATTCTTCCAAAAAACATCGAGTACTATAATACAGTGTTCCCCAACCTTTTTATCGCCGAGGACGTTGATTGTTTATGTTTTACATCGTTTTGATTTAATAATTTTATTTTAATTGTATTTTAATGTGCTTTGAGAATAAAATATAGCTACATCAAAAATGAATGTATTCATAAAAAGTAGCCCAAAACCGAGAAAAATATATCACAGTAAATAAAATGGAACTAATTTAATGTTTTTTCTGCGAACCAGTAGTATCTGATCCACGGACCGGGATTTGGGGACCACTGCTATAATAGACGCCCCC
Organism: Trichonephila clavipes; assembly: GCA_019973935.1. Lineage (NCBI taxonomy): Eukaryota > Metazoa > Arthropoda > Arachnida > Araneae > Nephilidae > Trichonephila > Trichonephila clavipes. The sequence continues at coordinate 1,704,503 of BMAU01000811.1, read as the reverse complement.
AAATATTTTTTTACACGATTTTGAAATAACACGGTACACGAATTTGATTAAGTTTTTTTTTATTTTATTTTAATCGAATTTTTAATTCCAGCACGAATCCCCCCAAAAATATGGGGATTCGTGCTCTTTGAATGAGGACGAATTGATCAAATTTATTACGGTTTATGATAATAAAGAAGTCGAAGGTGAAGTTCAACTATTAACAGTTTATTTAATTCGAGAGAGCTTGACATTTGCTACAAGTATGGAACAACATTTTCTTGCTCAGGATCCTGACATAGAGCGCGCATTAAATTTCAGCGTTATCTTTAGTTTTGTGTAACAACACATCAAGAATTATGTAGCAACTTGAGAAACAAAACAAACAGCATTTAATAACAGATTTTGTAACTTATTCCTTATTTCAATTCATTGGAATCAAAGTCGTCAATTGTGCTAGACGTACCTGACGCATCTACTGATCTACCTTTTTGATCCAGTTCGTAATAAACGTGCACGCACGCCCATTATCAAGTAGCGATGAATAGTTGTTAGTAGTTTTATTACTAATTTCAAATTGAATTTTTATATGTTGTAGGTACTTGAAGACTGAATTTTCACTTAACACCAATTTAAATTTTTTGTAATAAAAATGAATTGCTTTTGTTTTATAAATATGTAGCATGGATCAGTAGCGCACACAGGAATTTTTCAAGGGGGTTCAAGTCTACCTTTTTTGATTTTGTCGATTTTCTGGAGCAAAAAAAACCAACTAATTATTGAATAAAGAACTAGCATTAATTAATAAAATTAATCATTAATATCAAATACTTAATTAAATGTTACGTACTATATAGAATTAAAATAAATCGAAAAAAAAAATAGATTTTTCATCTTACACGTTTTTTTAAAGTTGTGGAACAGATCCCCAAATTTACCATTTGTCGCCTGTCTTTTTTTATACGATTTTTTTTGCCCGGTTTTCTAAGGAACGTATCTACCGTGTAAAAAGAGAGAGAGAGAATTGGGTGTACTTAAATATTTATAAAGCCTGAAGGGTCTGTTATTGTGTAGTGTTGAAAGTTTAAGGTGAAAGTTTATCATTCTCCGCTTCCGATTATGGTCGAAATTACGACATTAATCGGCAAATAGTTTAATAATTTACTTGCCAAATAGTCGTATCATGAATTCAAATCATAAGAAACCAAAGTCTTCACTTATCGTGACGTGGACATTTGAAAGCGAGATTTCAGTGCTTGTGCTTTTTTCTTTATCTGATAATTGTTCAGAATTGGGAGGTTACTTGCCAACAATCCATTACATTGTTCTATTGCAATTTTAATCTAATAAAAATTAAACGTTCTAATTTTGTTTCGGGAAATACATTTTTCTGTAATTATTGTTAAATCTGGTAAATGATGCCATATCTTTTTTTTCTAGCATTTTATTTTTGAATTACTTATTAAAGATGTTGCATTAAAAACCTCGATACTAGAATGATTAATGGAAAATGTATTCACAATAAATATATTAATCTTTCTCTCTCTCTCTATTATGGCCGCGGTAGCCGAGTGGTATAGGTATCGGACCGTGGCTTGCTTTGTCACGGGTTCGAACCCTGTACCACTAAAGACCCGCCGTGTAGGGCAGCGATGCACGTTAAATCTGTCGAGAGCTGAAACGTCCTCCCGTTGGTGTGGTGTGGTAGTTAGGAGAGGGGGGTGCCAGCTCAGGTGTCGTCCACGTCACTTGACCATGGTTCAAAATTACGTGGTCCGTCGCCAAAAGCCCTCGTGTAGCTGAACAGTGCGACGTTAATATTCAATCAATCCATCAATCTCTCTCTCTATTATAGTCGCATTCAACGAGTATGTCGCTAAAAAAGCGTCTTAAAATATCCATAATACAAAATGAAGAAAAATTCGCAGTTTATCATTATGATTGGCTGGGTCATACTCTAGTGTTAAAATATTTTTCTATCCACAATAAGAAAATCTAGCCCCATGTCCAGCTCACGTCGAGGGATTTCATATATCAGTAGCAAAGATCGAAAATAAATCGTAAATTTTTATGTTATTAATAAAATTTATGACAAAGGTTATAAATTGACCTGGTTTTCATTTTTTATGTGCTGGTCTCGCCGATGCACTTTTTCCTTTAGTTCCTTAAATGTGTGCCGACGCTTTTTTTTATCCTTCTCTTTTTCAATTGCAATCCATTTATCAACCCGGGACTCGCACTATTTCGCTTGCTTAGACAGTGGTATCTAATTATGAAATTATTTTTAAGAGCTATAGGTACGCTTTTGAAAGTTTGAATGGTAGTCGGATGGGAGTTTTGCGTTATCTCGAATATATGCCGTTGTGGTGTAGTTTTTGTTACTGTTATCAGGGGTTCTTTTGTAATTTTTTCTTAAGTGCTCATGCTGAAAAATAGATAAATTATTTCAACAAAATTGGAAAGTTATTAATGACGTTATCTATATATATACTTCCATAGAAATAATTAAGTACTTGAACTGACTGGACACAGAAGATTAATTATAATTGAAATTTAATGTTGACAAGATTCATTATTATTATCGAATTTTTGGAAACTAAATATATTTTAATATAAATGAAATTATCTTGGCTTTGGATAATTTAAACTCGTGTATTTAATATTTTTTTAAAAAATATTTTTGAAACTATTTACATGACGAAGACATTTTTTTCTTTCTACGTGGCATTTAAAAAAGCCTGGAAATTTTCAAAATCTTGTTAACAGAGAAAAAAAAAGTTTTATTTCAGGATTGTTATGCAAGACGTGTTGTAGCGAGAATAATTTTCACTTGTCTGTTTTTGTTTTTCAGTAACTCTAAAACATTTTTTTTATGTACATGATTGAAAGTGATTTTGATTCAACATTATGTTTCTATGCTTGATTTAAATTATTTTTAAAGCTGTGTAAAAGCAAGATAATGTAATGTAATAGCAGCAGCCATTGCAACGTTGAAATGTTTTTTTTTTTTCACTCTTATGAAATTTGTGTTTTTATTTGTTATTCTTAAATTTTAGCACCCACCCCACACGTTTTTTTAAAGCTTATAAAGCATTTAATGTTGGTATTTTAAAAATATAATTATCATATAATTTAAAAATTAGCACATTTTAAAAATATCCAAATCTTAAAAAAACAATCTATCTAATCAAATTCTCTAAGATTGAAAAAAAGAATTCTAAAGTCTGGTATTTCCATTGATAAAACCCATACTAATGATTTTTAAACACATTTCATTCATGACATAATCATACTTTAGAAAAATGAATGAAAAGTCTGAGTAACGATATCGTAAACTGGTTGTTATGAGAATCGTTCATACAAAGTTACAAAAGCTATTTTTAGCTCCAAATACAAACTGTTGTTACTAATGATTCACGTAGGCTGACTATTGAATGACTTTTCGAAAGTATTAGATGATCTTGGATGTATTGGGTTACCAAAACGAATAGTGTTAAAACTTTAAAATCGAACATTTGATTACTTTCGACTGTCACTGGAAAATATAGTTGTTTTCGAGAGCGGAGAGAAAGCTGACAATTTTCGTGCAAATAAAATCTTCAGGGTATGTCTTCGGTAAATATTTGGCTGAAAAACACTTCAAGATAGTGGAAATGAGACAGAAAAGATTTCACTCTTTCTCTTCAATGTATATTTAAACTACTGTTCGAGAAACTTCTCCGTTTGCTTATCTTGATGGCCAAACAGCAACCTGTCTGATAAATTTTAAATTGGTAAAAGTTTCCCAAACTCATCAAATGTCGTCCCTGAACTGTCTTCATTAACAAAGGTGGTTGCTGAGTGTCAGGCATTTGGGACTGGATAACTGTCGAACTGTTTACTTAAATTACTCACTCGATGTAAAAATAGACTTACTGAAATGTCAGACGTGGATGTAGTGTGAACGCTTTATTACTTCCGATATCTGATATGTTTGAAATAAAAAAGGTTTACTGAACTGTATAAAGTATTTACTGTTATCACCAGATAGGTAGACGTGCTCTGATATATTGAGATTTTGTTTACCACGTCACCTTATTGGATAGCGGGTGAACTTTCCACCGAGATTCCTTCACCCATGATAGATTGACAGTTTTATTTACAAAATAGATGCGGCATCATTGCATATATATACCAAAAGAAAATAATTGCTATCTCGTCTTCAAATACACTTATTATTATATTTAAAACAATATTATAGAATAAAAAAGTATTTTAGTGAATGCGTAATCGAAAATTTAAAATTCTTGGATTTCAGCTAGTAAAATATGTTAATGCTATTTTTTTTAACACTAGAAAGACTGAAACTTAGTATATACTTATATTGCCCAAAAGCAGTCAAAATGACTGCATTGTGAAAGAATGATTAATGTGTAAAATTTTTTTTTTAAAATTAACTTTTAATATTTTTTATATTATTTGCAGTCATATAACAAGTTATTATTAAATATTAACAATAAAAAATTTTTTACTTGGAAAAAAAAATAGATTCTAAAAAATTCTAAGAAATTTTGCATTACATATGTAATTGTTTTTCTAATTGAAATTAAAAAGCAGTCAAAATGACTTCCTCGGGCAATCTAGTGTTAAATATGATTCTCAAAAATATTGTCTTAGTAAATTGTTGTTGAACATCAGAGGGTGTACCCGAAATCTTTTAAACTTAAAAAAAGAGCCACATGTAAAAGTTTAGATAAGGAATTAGTTTTTTAAATAAACACGAAATTGTTTAACCGTAAGTAATGAGATTTTCCTGGAAAAAAACGACAAAAAAACAACAAAAAATATTCCACTCTTCCTAAACCGTTCTGTTAAATCTACTTAATGTATTCTGGGTGTGCTATTCGTTTCAAAAACAAATCAATATACTATTTTGCCGTGTGTCTATATTAATGAATGACAATACACGGAGTGCATTGCTGTGATATTTCTAGAGTGTTTATGCTAGATAAAATGGTCTAACATAACGCTCTTGTCGACGTTAGGGGCTTCTGTAAGAATGGTCGTCGATATACTTTACACTCATCTCTCTTAATTAATGTTTGCTTCATCATTCTCTCAACCAGTTGACAAGTTTATAAGGATTATCTCCCCATAGCAAAGTTCAGTAAATATTTAATATTTTAGTGGCAGGAAGCTTGTGTGTGTGTTATTTAAAATGAAAGCGTAGGAATTTTGGAATTTAAAGCATATTTGCTAGCTGTATGTGAGAGCTAGCTGTTATTTGCTAGCTGTTATCACATTTTTCGGAAGTTTTTTTAAATTCATTAGTGTGTTTTCGTTGTGAATAAATTGTGTTTTTTTTTGTAATCAACCGTTGGTTTGTGTCAAGAATCTTAAAATTTAGTATAAAATTGATCCAAGAAAATTATGCATAATTGTGTGCAAAACACCGAATAAAATATCTATTGATATGTAAATTGGTATTTACTAATTAAATAACTACTTTTTATATTACAGTATTGATTGGCGCATAATGAATCGATTTAATTAACAGAAATTAAGGACAGATTCCATTTTATTATTGTCTTATTACTATGCAATTTTATTCATGACGTGAAAAATCTTTTCATGTAAATTAAATATTACATCCATTCATCATTACATTTGAAGTGGCAAAGATGTAAAGGGTTACAAAAGTGCTGATGTACCAGAAAAGCAAAATTTTTTAATTTGCTGATTGCTGTTTGCTTAAGCTTCGGGAAACGGTAGATAGATTCTCGACAGCAGTTTTTCAGTTCGGCCCAAGTTAATTGGATTCAGAGAAAACATGTTTCATCTTGCATATTTATGAATGCAAATGTACATTTTTAAATAAGTGCGTGTCACTTATTAAAAAGCCTTAAATTAAGCCGCATGAATGCGAGAAAAGAAGAAACACCCAAAACGCAAAGCAAGAAGAAATCGCGTGAATACTTTTTAAAATATCATTTTGTTGTAGAACAAAGAGAACGAACTGTTAAGAGATACAGATACATGGTCTGCGAAAATTTTTGAAAATGTTTCTACTCAAAAATGAAAGGATAAGCCTTTGTCTTGATGCTAACTTATAGTAAATTCAAATTTCGAGCATTTATTGTGAACTTCGTTTCATTATGAAAGAAGTTAAGTTTTCGGTGAATGTTGATAGGTTACTCATTAAAATCGTAGATTTATCTTTCTTTACCAGACATCTTTAGTGATAAAATGTTAGATATCCAAAAATAAGTACTACGAAGACAAATAACTGGAAATGGTAATATATACATATCCAATTTACTGCGAAAAAAAACATTATCACAAGTATATTTTTTGAGTGTTGATGCATTTCATTAATGTTGATGTTATCTTGTTTAAATTGTACCCGTTGAAAGATTTTGATATCTGATAACCAGGGTTTTTTTTTCACACATAACCCTTGTTAAAGGTCTTCTGTGGTATATTCATTTTAAATAGCAAAATGTAGATCTATTCGGGAACAGAGAGTGTTTTCTGGATATTTATCAAATGTATAATAGCGTAAATTTCTCAATTACTTTTTGAATTTATGTTGAACTGTACACATTGCGATATTGTAGATATTGTATATTTATGTAAAAAAATCAAAGGATATGAAATGAGGATAAATATATATGTGTGTGAAAAAAAAGAATTAAACGTTAGATTTTTAAAAAATAAAATTTAAAAAAAAAAATTGACCATTGCTTCTCCAAAAAAGCTTGGGAAAGAAAATTGAGCACATTTTATAAATTAGAGGAATTCTCCATTTATATTGGTAAACATGATTGCTAATTCTACCTTTATAATATTCATTCAACGTTCATGTATTGTGTATTAATTTATAAATTATTTTTGAATTTTACTGATTGTAGTAGTCATTAGCTTTTCTATTGATTGTCAATCGAGTATTTATCATACTTTTAAGTATAAGTAAAATTCTCTCCATTAAAATTTCAAATTATTCAACCACTATGCAGATTTGATGATGGGGGAAAAATGACAAACATAATTTTTTGTTTTGTTTTGAAAAAAAATGTATGCATAAGATTATTTCTATTATTGTTTTTGAACAAAAGGGTTTTGAAGGTTTTTCAGAAGCTTTCACGTTTATTTAAAAAAAAATTCTAACCGAGAATTTTTATTTCTCTTTCTTCCCGATTCATTTCTATAATGACTAAGCTGGTATTTCTATAGCCGCATTTTAAAGAACCACTAAGACGCGAAATTCTCTGAACTCTGATTCAAGAAGTTAGTCGATAAGGGAAGGAAGTTTCTGGTTTTGAGAGAGTTATCGAACACTCTCTCTGATTTTTATTTCAGTATATCATTTATTTGATTAGATAACGTGTTGTTTTCTTTATACTGCGCATGTGTTTATTCAATGACATGCTAAATGCTGAATTGTTACGTATGATCCATTTATGATTTAGATAAATAAAAAAGAAAAATCTATATATGAAGATTTATGAGAAGTTTTTGTTATAATCTCTCTCTCTCTCTCTTTCTCAATTTACTTTACAGCCTTCTTCAAATTAAAATTTTTATTTCATATTTTCGATTCTAAATATTTCTGTTTTCTTGAGTAAAATTAGGTTCTTTTATGTGATTTTTTTTGAAAATGTATTTTTTTTCGTTTTTTTTTTTAAAAAGAAGGGATTCGAAAGGGATAAAGAAATTAAAACTTAAAATTCGTTGATTTCTGATTTTTTAAATAAATATTAATATGTTTTAGTCTCAAATTTCATGTTTTGAGAAATTTAAAACCACCAGCCTGTTATTATCGTACAGCTCTTTGTCGTGTATTAATTAAAATTCTTCTACCATGAAATGCATTGCATCTCTCCTTACCATACTTCAAAAAAGCACGCTTATTTTTAAAAAATTCAGGGATGAATTTAATTATAAGTCTTTCAATTTTATTCTAATTAAAGTTATGTTGGACTTCAGATCGACGAGATTAACTTTTTTTTATTGTTATTTGAAGTACAGAGAAAGAGTACACACATTCTTAGTTTTAAGAAACTATTTTTTTCATGAATTTTAATTTAATCTTTTTGTGACTGGAACCGAGATTTTTTATTGTCGGTGTCGACGCTTTTTATTTTCCTCAATTATTAAATTTTGTTCAATATCTGTGGTAATGTTTTCGTTTATTTTGACTCTTTAATTTCTCTATTCATATTTAAATAACCTGTTTTCACATTGTTATGTTAATTTAAATGTTTTATATTTAAACGACGTTAATGCATGAACAATTACTGAGACTATTTCGCATTTTTAAATTTTCGAAGACTAGGAAATTTTTACTTTGTTTCCAACTAATTTTTAACGTATAGCTATAAATGTTTTTTTTTTGACGATTTTTTATTTTTAATTTCAAAACGTAGTTTATTATATGTTATACATTGCATTTAAGACAGTGAAAAATATTTTCGTATCATATATATATATATATATATATATATATATATATATATATATATATATGAATATATATATATATATATATGAATTTTTTTATATACAATGAAATCTGTTTTAAAAAATATGCCAAAATTTACGAGGTCCATCGCCATTAGTCATCGTGTTCGTTCATAGTGTGAAGCAAAATAAATCAAACTCACAATTTCATAAATTCTGTATTGATACAGGTATTATATACACTCGTTTATGTGTTCTATATAAAACTATTATATAAAATAACTGTTCTATATAAAATTGTTAATTTTTATTATTGTTCAGTTTCTTAGGCGTTAATTAACGAAATGAAAAAAACAACCTTAAAAGAGATAGATTTGTCTTATAGAGTTGTATTCAATTAAATACAGGATAAAAAAAAGGGCCATCTAAAACAGATTTTGCTAAGAGCTTGTATTCAATCAAGTAATGAATGGGAAAAATACGTCCTGTGAAAAAACAAATCTCCCTAAATTAGTTCTACTAAATAACCTGAGACACACCTGTGGGGCTGACTAATGACTCATTCTTCCACAGTTTGTTTTTCGTCCAAACACGGAATTATTTATTATCCATCTGCTTAACATTGCTTTTTGGCCGTTTCAGGTGTTTGTGATATCAATCGTGTTTCGTTCTGAAAACAACTCAAAGTAATCCATATTAAAGAAAATGAAGCGTTTATAGGTGTGTGTATGTGCAGAACGTACAGGCGTAAAATGATGTGCACTTTAAAGCGATATTATTTGAGACATCCAAGGTTTTTTAAAGAAAATTTTGTTGCGAGTATATGAATGTATTGTGAAAACAATTTTTGTGTTAAGGGATATTGCAATGCCCGCCCCCCCCCCCCAATATATTCAACAAAATTTTAGTTTATAAAGTACATTTTATTTACTTAGATATGTATATACATGCATTTAATAAATATTAATGAAACAATAATATTCACATGAACTGAATTGAAATTGAATTTAAAATTTAGCAATGCCAAAACATTCACAGATTTCGGTTTTGTCTGTTTTTAAGCAGCAGTCAAAAGAAGCTCCATCTTCATTTTAAGCGAAATAGAAGTTTATTTCCCTCCTGACCTCTTTGCCATTGTACTCGTTCAAAAATTCTTCTAAAATAGAAAGGGGAAACAAAAAAGTGAACTAAACTCATTTGTTCTTACTCACTCTGCGATGTACTTGTCATCGAATTCCATAACCAAATGATGAGAGATACGATGTTTTTGTGTGCCGTTTGTAGGGGTGGGGGGTGAAAGTATCTCAGATAAACAAAATGGACTCGTGTCACAGGCTATTCCGAGGGTATTTCAAAGACAAGTTAGCCTCCTTTCTGCGTAACATGTGAAACCACCTATCACTTCACACCCCTTTTCAATCTCGCCTGCATTGCCTGTGCTTTCCGTACTTTTTTCATTCCTGCAAGAGAAATCTGTTCGTATTAAGAGGGGAGGGAATGCATTAAAATACTATATAGTAGTTTGTCAGGATCGTTATATATTAATTCGTGTTAACCGATATTTCGTTTTAAACGTAACGTTAACGTTTTCGCGTTAAACGTAGTTCACTATACATAGTATGAACTAATTAGACGTTTGTTTATCGGCTAATTTTCAAAAATAGTACTGAGAAGCGTCAATTTCGTATTATGAATGAACATTTTTGATTTTTTTAAAAAGAACGTGGTACAATATCTCTTAGTGGATTTTATACAAATTTTTACTTACACAACCGGAGAGCAAGTTTTTGGCTTCTTTTAAGTGGAGGGAAAAGGTGAACCGTTATTCGCAGTTAAGATGCATATATTACGTTACGAAACGTTATGGTATGTTTTGGGAGATCGGTGTATTTATTTGCTTTTGTAGTAGAATTGCGACGTAAACCGTCATTAAAAAATGTTAGGCGTGATAGAGCTAGATTGTTGAGTTTTAATTTTAAAATTCGATGGTGCGAAGAATGGGTACTCTAGTTAGTATTTAATGCTTTGAAAAATAAAAATAGCTAAGAATTAAGAATGTTTCAATATATATTTTCCCCTTTGTGTACACGTGATTAACGTAGTTTAAACTTTTAATTATATCCTTGTTAACACCCAGCCCAAGGAGAATCAACATTTAACTCCGCAATCCTCTTAAATATAGCCTGAATTTATAATATCTTAGAAGACAGGATAAAGAAACTAAAAACGAAACCATCGAATTCATGTTTTCAGTCTAAAGTTATTGAATGAAAAGTTTTCATGATAAAGTTCGCCGAATGAAAAATTAATGGTTTCAACGATATTTTTCATTTCGGTTTTTTTTTATTTTTGTTAAACTTTAATTAATTTTATTTAAAATTTGCTATCGCGTGATTTCGTAAGTAAGTTTTTATGATATTCAATTAATTGTTCAATTATTCAATTCAATTGTTTTATTGACTATTTTTCAATGTAGCACACACGCAGTTTTATTTTCTGATTTTTTATTTTTAATTGAAATTACTATGCAATCTTTTTATTCATTTTAAAGTAAATGACCATGGACTTTAATTGGAGAAATAGTACAAATTTGGCATTTAACCTTTACCATTTGTAACTATGAAATATTATGAAATTTTTTCCGGCGCGCGCTGATTTATTTAAATTGGAACTAAACTAAATTAAATTCTATTCTAAATATCATATAACGCATGAAATAATTTCTTTGGTTCAATTTTTTATGAGTGGTTAAAAAAAATATGTAGCTTATTTAGTCCCTTAAGAAAACACTTTAAATATGTTATTAGAATCATGGAAAGTAAAACTCTATTTTATATATAATCTTTTATTTATTTTTTAAAAAAATTAATGCAATTCTTATACTTTAATAAGTCTATTACACCGAAGTAAACTAGGTGTTTGTAAACTGTCCCAACAAAATAAGAGGAATTACGAAATCGAAACAACACTTACAATGAAATCTTGGACACCATTCAACTCAGGATTGTCAGGAAAGCGTAAAATGTGTCCGAGTTGAGCTTTTAGTTGTGAGAGAGAAAAAAAAAAGAGATAGCTAAATTATAAATTGCGCAATACTATTTAGATTAAGGGTAGTCTCGAATTCGCGCCGTTTCCTGTGAACTCCGTAAAGCATTTCGTTGTGATAATCTTTGCTGTAACGGATGTAGGGTTACTGAGTGTCGGCCTTTTGCGGAACATGTCCGGCTTTTACACTTGTCAGATTGTTTTATTTCTTACAAATAGTCTGATATATTTTTTTTTTGTATCTCAGTTATTGATATTATTCGTAGTCTTAGTTCAGTTTGTCAAAATTCACCAGTGCAGAGGGATAAAAGTTTTTAGCAGTTTTTGACTAGAAATGGAATTTATATAGATGTTGACAGTCTAATTGAGTTTTCATTACAAATTATTGTTTTGATTTAATAAAATTTCAGCAGTACTATAGATTTAATGCTGATTTCTTAGACACTAAAAAAGTGGGTTCTAACTGAACTTTAAGTATGTTACTTGAAATTTATTTATATTTGTATTGATTTCGTTATCATTTTCTATTCGACATATTTAAGTTGTGCAACTTATTTATTTCCCTTAGAAATGGGGAAAATTTTTTCCTTACTTTAATTTAGAAAGATATAGTTAGTAATCTTCAGCACACACATATATATATATATAATATACCTCAGCACTGTACCAGGAATCTAAGGAAGAGTGTGGCCGTTCCACAGCAACCTTAAACGCTATTTTGAGGATTTATTTTTAGACCTTTTCGAATCCGAATAAAAGATGTTACCATTTTCGATTTCGTTAATTCTCCCCTTCTACTGTTGAAAATTTTTACTTCAAAATTTGATTTTCCTTTTTCTGAAACAATGACTTCTCTCTCCTAGTTTGCTCTATTATTGCTATTCTTGATTGGATACTATTATTCCTGTTATTTCCTTAAAATAATTTACAAATGCTTTACATTCTAATTATCGTAATTTATATTGAAAAACTTATTTTTTTGACTTTTATATACTCTCTCATACTGACTTTTTTCCAAATGATATTCAAAAACATTTCTTAAACCATTTCCTCTTTATATATTCCTTTGAGATCAGTTTTTTTGTGGGTCTTTTTCATAAAGATATACTCAAACTGATACATCAACCAATCAATTAAATACAATGCATTGATGATGATATTTGTTTATACGTTTATCAGCTTTGATTTAAAGTTTTAGAAATATGCACTATTGAATAATTTTTATGGTTTTTACGGTGAAATCACAAATTTTATGGTTAATGTGTATATCAATGAGATGTCTAATACTTTCCAAGTTTATAGTTCAGTAACGAACGTGGATTTATGGATGATATTGGTCTTGGCCCTTTCTGTTGAAATGATAGAGGCAACGTCTTTATGTGTCCAACAATATCTCTAACTGCATTCATGAGTTAAAACTCCTCGCTTTTGTATCGGTACCTCACGGTGCCGGAATTGAAATTTCTATTGTTTGGAGGTTGTGTTGTATTAATATGCCGTTAGTATCTGAATGATTATATTTTTACGTTGGACTGTGCAGTCCGAAATTGAACCTTTAGCTTTACTCTCTTAGAGAGAATTAAGTGTTCTTTTATTCTTTTTTTTTTGTAGCTCGAACAAAAGTTCTGAATAAATATGTGTCTGTATAATATTTATCTAGTGATTATCTTTTCAAATCCGTGGGTTATTTTTAAAACAATTCCTAAATCATTAAATACTTCCGGTGAATTACACTAGACACCATATTCTTTTTTTGTTACAAGTTATGCTAATGTAGATGCTTTTAACCTTGAAGAGTTTTATAAGTTACTTACGATCTAGCAGTGATTCCTACAACTTTTTACTAGAAATTGTCATCAAAAGCTTTCAACGTGTCTCACCTTAAACGATTGTAATACAGTTTGTTCTTTCCTTATTAGTGAAACAAAATTATTGCATTCGATTACTAATAAGTGATTCGTCTGAAATATATTCATGATAGTTTTTTGTAGAGGAAATGTTATGTGAGACAAATCGTACATCTCTGGTAATTGAGGATGTGTGACGATTTCGGTAACGAAATCTAATCAATAACAATAATAACAAAAAAATATAGTTGCCGTGAATTTTACCATATAGTAATATCCAAAAAAGACATGTTGCTTTGAATTGGTAATACCCATGCTCTTTTTAAATATAAGGAATCTAAACAGTCATGAAATATATTTTTCTCAAAATTTGCCTCGTACATAAAGATAGATTCATAGAGATTTATTTACTGCTACAATCCTCTTATTATATATAACCTCTTTCAATATGTATGTCACTTTTAAAAACGATGTAATATATTTACGCACGTAATTAAGTAATAAATTAAATAGCAGTGTGCACACGTATACCGATTGATCTAAGAATGTATGAACTAGCTCTTTTCAATGCTATGCAGCAAGTTGCTTTTTTGTCTTTATTTAACTAGCAATACTTTTTTTTGTTGCATTGTTGAAATACATTTATTAGTTCTCATATATTTCAAGACTGAATATTCAAAATCAAATATCACAGCTTATGTTATTTAATCGGGAGTGTAATGATTCTTTGCTTATCTAAACCTGTTTATAAGTACTCGATTTGTTCTTCAAACCATTCAGCTAGTTGAGGGGGAAATTGACGCAATGATTTGATTGAATTATTATAAAAACTACAAGCAAATTATTCAACAATATTGCTTTGGTAGACTTGCGTAACCAATATATCTTTAACGTCCCGAAAGAAGGTAACCAATCATTATCTTCATTGCTGAGAATTTTAACTCTGTTGAAAGCACAATCCATTCTTTTATGTCTACTGAAACATTTGACCTTTTAAGATAATTTTTTTTAAATTACATGCTCTAGTTATGAATGTGACTAATCACGAACCACATAAGGCATTTTAAGTCTATGTTTTGTGTGATTTTGATACCTAACTGGCCCGCGAAAATTCCATTCTTTAGAATTGACTTGAAAATGTTTAATTAGTCAAGCATATCAGTCCCTAGCGAATCTTGCTTTTTTTCTTCTCGAAACAGTGTGAAGTGCAGTTTACCGTGCATTAAAAAACTAACTTGTATTCTCCCCAAACTTTTGTAAATATTTAGAAAAGCGGTTGGTTGAGTGTTTTATGGGATATGACCATTTCCGTCGAAAATTAATTATTTTTTATTTCTTCCGTCCATGATCATTGTTTTTAGTCATCATCTTTGTATTCAACTATTGTTCAGAACTATTCAAGAATAACGATGTAGATAATGATTCATTAATTTCTCTCGCATCAAAATTTTGTAATTTACATTACCTAATAGATAGAACGCACTGATAGAATTTTTTTTTTAAAAAAGAAATCTTCACACTGGGAAACTCATTAATCTTAAATCTACACACATAAACACTGATTGATGCAATTTGAACAAATTGCGTCGATAGAATGATGAATAGATATTAATTATGCCCAGTAGAGAATAACAGAATTTTGTTTTTAATTACAATTTCGAGAATTATTGATCGACTACCAAAAAGTAATTTTTATGTTTCTCATGTCAATTGTTCTAGAAATACTGTAAGAGTTGCCTGAATTTTTTTCAACCATACCGAGGTTGGCAAAGTTGGAAGTGAAGCAAGATAACTAAGGTGTAAAAGAACCATTTACAAAAAGAGCCATTTTTACAAAGAGCTGCATACGCCTGAGCAGGAGGAGAAAGAATTATTATTTTTAAAAATATTTAAATAAAGCTATACACAAAGTAATATTTTCCGTTTCTTCAAAAACTAAGAACTGTCGAAAATATTTTTATTTCTGTGGCTCAATGCAAGAACAACCATTGTCAAATTAAAACAATGTTGAAAATTAAATTTTCATGTGTAGAAAAATGTTCCTATTAATGATACCGTAAGAACTGTATTCTGAATTTTCATGTTTACACTCATAATTAAAATTGTCTTTGATTGTTCCTTGCACACACAAATTTAATTTCAACTCTCTTTTCATTTATCCTTATACATGACATAAAATACGGAATGCGTTTTTGTTACTTCTGGTGAGGGTTCTTTTGTTCACAATCAACAGTACTCCTTAACTCATGGATACAAATAACTAAACTTTGCTGGAAACCGCTTAGAAAAGCATCTTCCCATGGCGGCATTTCTACCAATAAATTAGACTTTCAATAAATTAGAATTTTAATTTTTCAATAAATCAGATTACCAATAAATTAGAACGAATTTTAATATTTTCCCTGATTCTCAACACTCTTTGTCAATGGAAAATTATTTAATGCCGAAATCTTAAGCAAGTCAAATGTTTATTTGTAGACAAAAATAAACGATAAATTTTTCAATAGAAAAATAAAAAAGGATAAAGAGAATGTGTGTGTGTGGGAAACAATAACTTTTAGTAGATACAAATGTATTTTTAATAATTTATACGACTAGAAATCTAAAAAGCCGCGGTTTGTAGACCCCTCAAACTATCCACTTGCTGACAAAATTATATGAATATATTTATAAAAACGCTGTTAAAATCTGATTTAATTAATACATCAAATTAATGCAGTTATAAGGGTTCACTTCAGTGTTTATATATTGACAGCATTTTCTGACAAAAAGTAAAGTACTTCGTGTTAAGTAATTAAGCTCAATGCGTCATATCTCAAGTACTGCCAAAATGTTGGCATTGACATTTTAAGGCTCTTTACCTTTGAATGTTTGATTTGAAAATCTGTTGAATCAAACTTTAAGGTGCAAAATTTTCTTATAAGTTGGCAAGACTGGTAATTTGTGGTTTTCTGATTTATTTAACTTATATATTATTAACTAAGAAATACATTAAATTTTCTAAATCTGAGTTTATTATTCAACTAAGGTGAACAATTCTCAACGTGTTAAACGCAATATTTAATATGCTCTTGAAGTTGATTCGACCTTTGATGTTTTTAATGTATGGAGGAAATCATTTATTTTTTTAAATTTTATTATTTTTGTTAAAAGTATGAAAGGTTTAAACTTTTTTAAAGCTGTGTCTCCCTAAAACAAAAAATGCTCAGTCGATGCAGAAATTTGCTTTCTCAAATTATGTGATGGCAATATAGACAAAACCTCACTAAAAATGACGTTGTAACTCACAAATTAGCTTTTTATTTTACAGAATTTTCTGCAAAGCCTCTATCTCTTAGTAATATGTAGTTGCGAAACTTATAATTTAAAAGTTTTTATCTATTAAAAATTATTCTTTCAAATAAAATTTTTGGGAAGCAAAAAAAAAAAAAAAAAGCATCTTATCGAGTATTATTTAATGCACTGAGTGAATATTTCTGTTCGTAACAAAAATCACTAACACGAGGCTTTTAAGAATTTATATGAAATGCATTGTTAAAAAGGTTACAAAAGAAAAAAAGCTATGGCAATAGTGATTTTACTAAAACGTATTTTAATGAAATTCTCTTAGCAATTGCTAAAATATTTATAAGTAGAGCCTTTTTTTATATCTTGCCATTTTTAAGACTCATTTTAGTCATAATTAAAAAAGTTAAATTTCACTCTATTTATTAAAAAAATATTAATTCGTGTCAAACAATAAGCACAGCGAAGTATTCGTAAAATAGAATAATATTTTTTCAAAGAAATATTGCTCTTCATTGACTTTTATTTATTTTTTTGTACAATTCTAAAATGAAGAGAGTATTACATTAAAGAATGCATGCAAACATAAAAAGCTTTTTAGAGTAACTGTAGAAAAATTTATTTCCTGCATTTTTCAAAATGTACCCTTTTATTTGATCAAATTTTTACAAAAGAATGCCTTTTTATAGCGATTTGGAAAAATGAAATTTCCTTAAATAGCGACTCAATTGTATTTCTTTTTTAGGAAATGAACGTATGGAAAATTTAATGATGTTATGGAAGACGAGGAGATGGAAGAGAGGGATAGAAGAGAAAATCTTTGTTAGTGTTTTATGTGTGGGAGGAGGGCAGATCCCTTCATTCTTAAACAAAGAAATGAAAAGGAAATGATCACGAACTACATTAAAAAAACAATTGAGTTATATTTATTATCTGGAGCATTTGATATTCTGGAGTTAGATATTCCTTTATATAGAATTTCATTATATTTAACTAGTAAAAATATATAAGAGAAAGAGAAGGGTTAATTTTTTTTTTAAGAATTATGTTTTTAATTCTGCTGTCGAAAGTCCGTATTGAAAGAATGAAATGAATAAAATACTCCCGTATTATTGAAAAGTTATTAAAAATATCTTTATTTTTTTTTATCAGTAGTATAAGATTATTCTCGTCCAAAATTAATACTATTTTTTAGTTTCAAAATTTAAGTTTATTATTAAATTTAATAAATATTTGCGAGTTATTTTCGTATTTTGAGTACATTTCATGCTATCTTACGAATAAGAGACTTAGTTTGAAAGTTTTTTCATGAAGTTTCAGTAACAGACACATTAAAAGAAGTAGTGCGTTCTTGATTATTCTTCAGTTGCTGATAAATACTACATGAAACTTTTTGTACAGATGTGAGCTTAAAATGCGTTGTTCTTCTTACCTTCATCGAATATCATATCTGCTGAAATCTAAGGTTCATACATCTGTTCGAAGGCGACATTCTAGATATTTCGCATAGGCACACACGAAAACCTTTATCATAGACATTTTTCTTTACTCTTTTAAACTGTGGCATAAAATAATCCCGCAATAAATGAATTGATAAATTGAGGAATGATTATTATATTATCTTATTATGTTTCTCTCTCTCTCTCTCTCTCTCTCTCAGAAAGACTTATTTTCAAAGGAAAAAGTGTTATTGACTTGCCAGTATTTTTAGGCTGCAGTCTTGTTAGCTGATTTCCATGTATTTTTTATTATTTATCCTTAAAAATATACCCATGACAGTTTCTGTTAATTAATGAACAACTCTAATATATATTTACGAAATAAATCATCTGAGATATTTTTTTCTTATAAAATGGTATTTACCTTTTAAGCAAAATAAAATGACGCACACACACGCGCTTGAGCCTATAGTCTTTCTCCCCCTCTTCTAGACAATAAGTTCTTAGAAAAACTATTTTTATTATTTAATTTTTATTCATCAAAGAAATCGATTAATTCATTATAAAATTGGGGATAAATAATTATATTACAGTTATAATAAGTTAACTTAGAAGAACGTCTTAGTAAAGTTACTATGATTTCCTTTTCTGGTATTTGTTGGAACGATTTAAAAATTGAATGATTTAAAAAGTTCTGTAATTATAATAAATAATGATTTTTGAGTAAAGATTCCACAAAACAAAATTTAAAAAAAAAAAAACCTTTTCTTCGTAGTAATTAACAACCTGAAGTTTCTGTTGATGAGTTTCTACATGCCATCCAGTTCGTAGAAGACGCTAATCCAAACTGATTACTCAACAGAGGCATTGATTTACGTTCAAAACATCACACTGGTTGTGCCTTTGAGGAAATGTATCCGGAACTAAATTACTTTCATGAGCCGGCTCTTACATCGAAAGTTTCTAAAGTTTTTCAAAGTAATTTTCATCCAAAGTTTCTGATGATGAGTTTCTACATTTTCCCAATAATTCGTAGGAGACGCTAATCCAAACTATTGCTCGTCAGAAACATTGATTTGCGTTCAAAACATCACACTGATAGTGTCTTGCAGGTGATATATCCGGAGCTAAATTACTTTCGTGAACCGGCTTTTACACTCAGACAGAATTCTGCAACCAGGTCACTTAACCATGTGGGCAGCGTGTTCCTCCCTCTCCTCCGCCAGTGAACTGAACGGCCTTCCCGTATCGGTCAGTTATCATGAACGAAGGATCTTCTTTTCATTCTCATACAGCAAAAAAGTATGACCATTTCAGTTTTTGTTAAGTTGCTTTTTCTTTCCCCATTTTTTGATTTGTTTGACATTTTAAACTGTTGGCAATTTCAGATATTAAACTGAAAATGTTGTACTTTTATTGCACTTGGAACTTAACAATAACTTAATGTTTTTCATATTGATGGTTGATTAATAAAGAAAAGTAAATAAAATAAATATATAAGTAAATGGATTGATTTATTTTTTCAATGACAAATACAGTAATACCTCGACTTACATCACCCCGACTTACGCGAATTCGGAGTTACACGATTTTTAAATCGCGTCGAATCGTTTTTTTTTTTTTTTTTTCATCACTGTTAAACTCAGGTGGAATCAATGCCAGAGCCTTATGTAATTGGTAATTTGATTGAAGAAGTTGTCGATCTTGCCAGACAAATACATTTAGAAGTGGATAGTGTTGACGTTCAAGGATTGCTCGATTCCCACAATCTTGAGCTGACAATTGATGAGCTCATTGAAATGCATGAGCAAAACATTGAAGAACTTGAGTCTTTAGATCCAGTTCAATCAGAAGATCGAATGATGATTGGTTATTTGACAGGAGGGCTCAATTTAATTGAAGAAGGATTACAAATTTTAGAAACTAAAGATTCGAACGATGAGCGTATTTTTTCAACGAAACAAAGAATAAAATAAATTATTAGCACGTTACGAGGACTATTGCGGCAGAAAAAAAAGTCTTTGAGCCAGCAGACTTCTTTATTAGATTTTATGAAACCTACTACATCGAAATAATACCGTTTTGCGATTTTGTATTTGTGTTATCTAAGATTTTTTAAAAATATATTTGTTTTCTTCCAAATTATTATTTTCTTTCGTCTCAAGCTCCAAATAAAAATAGTTTATATATATTTATATGTGAAATCATACCTCGACTTACGTGGTTATTACTCAGTCCCACCTATCGCTCAAGTTCGGGTTATTACTGTATATCGCTTGATTTTGATTCAAAGAGCATACGAGGAAAGTTGTCTTCCCACCAAATCGGCATGAGTAATTTTTATGTCATAATACGATTAAAGAATTATGCTAAATGTTACTTTTTTCCTCTAAAGATATAATGGCGTTGTAGTAGCTCGTTCATAAAATATCAGACCCGTAATCACACAATGTAGTGGGATTATTGTCTTGTTCTTCCAAAGACCATCGTAGAGCTGATATTCGTTGAATTTTAGGGCTCATAGTACTCATGTAGTGTATTTGTATTCTGATAAACTTTAATATGACTTTTTTCGTTATGTAAAAACTAATGATTTTTCTCGCTGTTTTATGTTTAAAGTTGGTGGAAATTTGACATTCTGAACCTATTAAATAATAATAAAAAAAACAACAACAACTTATGTATAGGAATGTTTTTAATGGTTTTTTTTTCTTTTAACTGTACAAAGCTGAAAATACTTCTTCAAAAAAAAAAAAAAAAACCGAAAATATAAAAAAAAAGAGTTGATGTGAAAAATGATAAGAAACAGCAACATTTCCTCTTTCAGAGATTAGAAATTCTCGAATGTCAAATCGAATTCTTAAGAAAGAATGTGTGATAGAAAAGGTAAAAGCGAATTCTTTTTCTTCTCCCTTAAATTTTCAAGAATCTGAATCGTGAAACAAGAGAGAAAGAAATGGCTTCCATCCGTAGGAAAATAAATCCCCCTGCCATTCTTAATAAAAATTTTTTGAAAAGTGGATAAAAGTTGAAAGAGTTGTAAATCCGCAGTTTCGGAGTGAACACGAAGTGGCGTTTTATGATACAAAGTAATACCCAAAACTTTTTTACTGGGATTAAGGGATTATCGGTTATATTTAGCAATTTTTTTATCTGCAGATCAATAAATTTTAAATTTGTCAAAATATTCAGCCGCTAACTAAAAAAGAATGTTCAGTTTTTTTCCTTCTCATTTTTGTTTCCCTTTGTACTTCCTTCTTGATTTACATCAAGGTTGCTTCTATTTCATGCGAGTTTGTGTAAATTTATGATTGTTAAAAGATAAACAAGAAAAATTGATACGGAAAATAAAGTAATGTACGTCAGTGGCGACTATAAATCGATGAAAGATAACTGAATAGGCTCTTGTTCCTATGAAAAATGCTCTGTACTTGAAGTTTCAACATTGTTCCTGCCGTCCACCAGAAATTGTTTTAATGCATTTTTTAAAGTAAACTTGCCGTACAATGACCATTCACGAAATGAAATCGCATCATCGTAGTAACAAATTTTATTACCTACTGTGTATTTCTAGAAATAAATTCAGGGATTTCATAGTTAGTTCTAGTAATGTTCTATTGTGAGTCGGTGTTATGCAAAATGGCCGGTTATATCTTAACATCGAGAAATAACTTTGTACGTAAAAAAAAGTTTTGTACTTCAAAATTAAACATTGTTTCGGACAAAGTCGGTCAATATAGATTTAATGCATTTTTACGAGTCTTTTCTCTCTCCTTTTATATACTATTTATATAATAAAGAAATTCCTTCATATACTCCTATTATCGAGTTGTATTATTTGTGTATTTCTAAATTCAGAGATCTGATTTTTGCTTCAAAAGAAGGATCATTCAAATACAGATTAATGTTATATTATTAAAACAATGTGCAAATATTAAGACTCGCTTTGTATTCTAAGTTTCTACTTAATTTTAGCTTGTACGATTCAATAGTTTTGATAAATTTTGTGATCTTATATTTTCCCCTGAATATGTTATAGTACTCTCACGATATGGTAACGTATATTAGATTGTATTTGCTTTGATATGTTTTGAGAGATTTGATCTTTACATCAAGGGTAGCTCAAATATGGATCGATTATATTATTTAATAGAGCATATCGGCTTAAAAAAGTTAATCATTATTTCGTGTCTTTAAAAATTGAACTTTAATTTTGAGCCAGCCAATTTATTTAAGTGGAAAATATATTTTATTTTGATAATTTTGTTAACATATTCATGAATACACTTTTTCACTAATATTTGTAGGCATATACAGTAGCAAAACTACGTTATCTGTAATTCATATTCGGCGTGAAAAAAATGAGATGGGGTATGCACAGACAGACAGCAATTACGATGAGTTTCAATATATGTAATGTGTTTAATATTTGAATCGAAATTTTTGTAACTTGATTTTTTTAGGCACTTTCTAATTAATCTTTGCGTCACTAATTTTTTTTATCTGGAGTATTTTGAGTGTTGGATATTTGTGTCATTTTTATTGAAGGTTGTTTTTTATTAACTGTTGAAAAACAATACGGAAGTGATTGCGAGAAATGAATTGCTGAGTAGAATTTTAAGGAAATCTGTTTAAAAAAAGTTTTAAAATCCCTACGGTATTCTACGAATATATTATTACAATTTCGATAATTTATCATAAATGATGTAAAATGTAAATTTTCCATAAATAAAATTCTATTTATAAAAATGCTTTAAGTTTTAAATAGTAGGATTATTCCAGATGCATTCTGGGCTGCGGTAGCCCAGTGGTCAAGGAATCGGATCATGACAGGCATGTCATAAGTTCGAGCCCAGTAGCACTAAAGACCCGCCGTGTAGGGCAGCGATGCACGTTAAATCTGTCGAGAGCTGAAACGTCTTCCCGTTAGTGTGGTGTGGTAGTTAGGAGAGGGGGTACCAGCTCAGGTGTCGTCCATGCGTCACTTGACCATGGTTCAAAATTACGTGGTCCGTCGCCAAAAGTCCTCGTGTAGCTGAACAGTGCGACGTTAATATTCACTCTCACTCCAGATGCATTCTACTGTGAAAAATATAAAACATTTTTGTTGATTTATTTGTTAATTTCTGACATTTATCTTTTAAAAATTCAGTTGAATGTTGACCCATGGAACTAAAATTTATATTTAAGGAAAAATTTTGTAACTGAAATTTAGTAGAGTTTTTAGAATTTTTTTACTGTACTTGCTTGTGAATTTTGCATTAAAGATAAATTTGTATTTATTTTTTAAACTTATTATTGCTTAATTACTAGTTATTTTATATATAATTTGAAATAAGTTGAATTTTGATTGAATTAATATTCAGCTTGAATTTCGTATGTGACATGTGATGGTCAAGTTTGATATCTAAAACCGGTTAATTTTTTCCCCTATGAATAAAGTTAGATAACTGTAAAAGTAATTAATAAAAATTATCCAGTTTTTTCCTTCGGTTTTATATAAAAATCAAATGAGGATCCATAAGGATATAAAAAGTTGTACAAATATGATTATAAAACTACCATAAAATTTTGTTTATTTTCGTTCAAAGTATTCGAGGTGTTAAAACTTTCAGTTAGGAAATTGATCACTATCAATGCCAACCAGTAAAACAAGTTAAATGAATAGCATTAAAAAATTTATTAGTAGCTGTTCAAAATCTATTACAACCTTGAATGCGTGAATCTTGGCTTTGTAATGAGATTTGTAAATTTGCGACTTTGTCTCTGCTTTTAATTAATGCAGAGACAGTAAATTAAAAGTTTTTGTTGTGATGTGTTGTTGATGGTTTAAATAATTTTCTGCTTATCTGAGAGACTCGACTGCGATTTTTACATTCCAAACCTCAACTGGAATGTAAAAAAACAATCAAGTAATGGTTTTTATCGTGGAATGAAGACGTATTGCTGCGCAAGGGGCGATTTATGGGTTAAGTACGCATTAAAATGTTTTGAGTTACAGAGTAACGTGCGAAACAATCAGCTATAAAATACATTACTTGGCACACAGAAGTTGTTAAGAATCCTCCAGTCTCTCAAGGAACATCTCTGCTGCCTGTGCAGTGTTTCCTAAAGACAAAATGAAAAATCATTCATATTTGCTTCATCTTGAAATGAATTCACAATTTTCATGTGTTTCAGAGATAGCTGCTGTGAAAGCCATTGTATTCTAAAGTGAAAATTTCTCTTTCTTAATGGTTGCAATACCCGTGCACTTCGTCTCGAATGTTTCGCTTGTATTGTTTTAACATGATGATCTGAATAGTATTGTTTAGCGCGTCTGAGGTTGCATCTTCCAGCGGGAGGCGATGGGGCTTGAGAATTAAAGGTTATTATTCACAAAAAGCGCCCTTTTTGAAAGTATAATGGAATAGAAGGAGCATTGTGTATGGTCATTTTTTATACAATTGTATCCAGATCGCAAACTTATGTGAATTATTTCTATGCTGATGGGCATTGAAATCGGTTTGATGGTACTTGGCTGCTTGCTGTTCGTCTTGACTGTTAGGTTCTTACGACATTCACTTTGCTTTCACATTGCTTCGTTAATTCAATTTCTATAAAAGTCTTGTATTTTCAAACAGTTTGAAAAAAATTTCTAAATATTGGGCAGATCTTATAATTTTAAAAGATGCTTAAAATGTTTTATTTTTATTAAAAAAAACTTTCATGCTAATTTAAAATCTTTACTATTTAATTTAAGGAAGGAGAGATGCAAATACACTAATATAAAACCTATACTAGATAAACTATTTTTATTATTTACTATTTTTACGGATATTTTTTTTTTTGTCTTCTGAACTCAACAAATGGCCGTGATAGCCGAAGACCATGGTCGCGTTTTCGTGGCGACGGTGTTTCTGTCGAGGGTCAAGGTGCTATTGATGATCCGCTGTGAAGAAGGGCGAATGCACATTAAATCTGTCGAGGCTTTAAGTCCTCAATTTGGCGTGGTTTGCAAGTTTGGAGCATGGAGTGCCTGCTCAGGAGTCGTCCTCATCACTTGATCATGGTTCCAAATTTTGAGGTCCATTGCCAATAGCTCTCGTGTGGTTTCATAGTGTCTTGTCAATTAACGACAAATCAATTGGAATTTAACATAAACAAATCGTCTGATGTGGTAAGTTTTTTCTTTTCTTTTTCCTTTCCTAGTACGGCTAAACTATGCACGAATTTGATGAAATTAACTCTTCATTTTAGACATTTACTGAATGATACCCAGATTTCGAGCTTAAAATTAAATAACACTTTATTTAAAAAAATATTTTAACCATATGAAAAAATTATTTTTTAAATTTCTGTAATTTCAAAGATATTTTAAAAGTTAATTAATTGTGTACTGGTTTGCTGTTCTCAGGGGATAAATATGTCCAGAAATATTCCTGTCTGTTTTAAATGTAGAAACTTAAAGTGTTCAATTAATCTTAGAGAACTGCATACACACCGAGAAAACGTAATTAAAAACGTTTTCGTAAAAGAATTTATTTTATCTGACTTTGTTTTGAGCAAAAGCAGCATGTAGGGTTATTTTTCACGAATTAAATTTTTTTTTTCGTACGATGACCTTTATATTTTTTACTCAAAAAATATTTTCCTACTTTTATTAAGAAAAAAAAAAAAATCTTACACAGCAGTTGGCAAAAAGAAAAATAGGTACCTAATTAGTGTTTGTAATATTTAGCTTTTTGTACTCTCTGCAGTTAAACCAGTTTCGATATGATTGTTCTGGCTTACAAATTATTTAAAAGGCTTTAAACTCTGTAGTTAAATATCTTTTACGTATAATTTAATAACGAGGCGTTTCAATTGCATGAAGTTTTCCATGAGCTGCCGAAGAAAAAATTTATTAAAACAGGGTTTGGTCGTGTGATTAAGATAGCGTGAGAAATCTGTTTCATTAAATTATAGTTTGTGTATGTTTAATTTCCTGTAAAAAACTGACGAGATGGACAAAATTCTTCATTCATCCTTTATATCCAACAAGCCTTTCTCAGAATTATGTCGTAAAAGAAAAAAAAGTTAATGACTGGCGTAGTTAAGTGCTAGTGCAGAGTTCTTGATGTTTTTTTTCCCTTTTTTTTTACCTTCTGTCAGTTGAGCCGCGCTGTGTTTGAAGGCAAAACTGAAGGTTTTTTAAAGGGAAAGAGGGAGAGAGAGCTTTTTATCAAGAATAGATAATATGCAGTAAGATACTTTAAAAAAAATCACAAAATGGTACTACGAAGCTATAAAAAAATGTATCGCGTGTTAAAAAAAGGATTTCTGAATTTGCTGATTAAAATATAGTTTTCTTTCACGTTTTCAAAAATTGTTTCGAATTATTACATAAGAAGTTAACATAAATTCAGCGGTGGTATGCCTAAGTCAGGAGTAGACAAATAATGACCTGCAAATAGGGGGTTTTTTTAGGCCCGCTAAGACACTTAGAAAACCAAACAGACAGAAATTATTCTATATATTTGGATCAACATATATTTATAGACTAAGTTTTTCTTGCATGAATATCAACAAAAGTAAATATGAATGCAAGTTCGCTGACAATAACTTGGAGGCTGTGATGAGTAATTCAACGAGGAATCTCACTCCTGTTTTCAAGAAAGTCATAGGAGAGATTTGTAGTGTACATTTGTCTCATTAAACTGAATCTAAAATCAAATGTGCTTGCAGCTATAGATATGAAATTCGCACAGTAAATAAATTGAATAAAACTGCCTCTATTTTATTTAATTTCTATTTATGGATTTTTTACATGTGGTACAATTTATACTTTTTTTTGAGATGCAAAGTTAACTAGTGAATGCAATCATTCTAAAAAGATGCTGCCCTTCAGTATCCTTTTCTTCCAAAATGTCGCCCTCGAGCCAAAACAGCTGCCCACTCCTGGCCTAAGTGCTAAAATTATAGTATGAATTGATATAATGTCAGCCTTTTCCTTTTTATCTCGACAATGTAATCTGAGTAGGAGAACACTAGGGCCTTTGGCGATTCATGCAGGTTTAGATTCATTTTGGTAAGATCGATTTGATTAGATAGATAAGATAATCACCTGAAGTGGATGAGTGTAGATTTCAACCCTTCGTCCCAATTTCCGGAGTCAGATCGTGTAACTTCTATTTTTGTTTTATCTTAGTCTTTTCATTATTCCTTATCTTCATATGTTAGTCAAATATATTTCAAGCGCATATGTGCTAATACAATATTAACTAAAGGATTGAAAAATGTTGTTAAGTTGAATTGCCAATTTTGTCGCTATTTTTTGACCATCTGTTTTTGTTCGAAACGCATATTAAATTAGGTTTTGATATAACATTTCAAATATTGGGTAGCAGTATTTATCGTATAACCATTAATGTTTTTAGTAAATGGCAAAACTTTTTTTAAAAATGCAAAAGGAAAAAAAATGTCCATTTAAATAAGCGTATTGTGACGCTGAAATTAATGTTTTGTAGAAAGTTTACAAAATAGTAATAATAAAGCAACACAAATGGTTTAGTGCTGGCTCCGGTGGCTTAGAGATAATGTGTCCGCTTCGTAACCCTAAGATTGCGGTATATCGACTGGAGTCGATAAATTTTCTGAATGTGGAAATCGTAGTCTCGCGTGTCATATGATTATGTGGCATGTAAAAGATCCCTTGAGTATCAACTTTGCTCTGGTACTCTCGGCAAAAGTATATCATGGCAATATTTAGCATCTGACGAGAGCTTGAATTAAAAAAATAAATTCAGGCGTCCAAATTTGGTAGCGAGGCCATCATGAAATGACTCTCACATGTGGGGACTTGCCGTATTTGCAAAGGCTACGTTGCTAAAATGGAAGTTCATTGAAAAAAAATGGTTTAGTTCGTAATATTAATCAATGTAAAACTCAAGATTTCTGTAACACAATCACTTTATTTTCGCAAATTTTGAAATCTTTTTCTTATCCTGTGTTTTGCAATCAGTTTTCTTTCATTGAGTTTTGGGGTATAAAAGGCTTCTTAATTATTTCTTAGTAATTGAAACACAGGAACTTTAATTACTTCTTAATAATTGAGTAAACAAGCTTTATTATTCTTTCTTCATCTTATTCTTCTCTGAATTATTTCTCGGTAATGGAATTAGGAAATAACAATGACTGTAAATCATAAGTTCCAAAAACTGTTTTCAAAAGATGTCATTGCAAATTTTTTGAAAGTTATTGGATTAATTATTTTGAAACGACTGTAATTTAAAATTACGTAAACTATCTCACTAATTATTTCACTTCTCGCAGGTGTATCTTTTTTAAAAAAAATATTTTCTGAAAAATGGTTTATTCTATTGTTTTACAGCTTGTGATGTGTAATTGTTTTTTCCCCATGACGATTTTCTTGAAGTTTTTCTGTAAGCAGTGGATTTTTTTTATTATGACGATATAAACGAAATAAGTTGATTATACATAAACAATAGCTTTGCAGGCCTTAATTATGCCAGGAAAATCATAATATATTTTTGAGTGATCTAAGTCAGTCTGAGTTCCCAAAGGTATATAAACGAACGCAATCAAATGAAGAGTCTAAAATAATTTCAATCCAAGTTTAGTTGTGTATAGGTTAGTCGAATTAAAAAGATAGAAAATAAAATAATTATTTACCAAGTATATCGAGTTGAATTGTTGATTTGGTTCAATCCTAAGCACATTTTCATTTAATATATTGATTAGGTGTTGCGAGTTCGAGTCTTGGTGCTAATGTATGTTAAATTTGTCGCGCTCAAAGTTCTCGCTTTGACGTGGTGTAGTAGTTTGGAGAGGGGGAAGAGGCTGCCAGCTGAGGTGCCGTCCTCGTCACTTGACTGAGACGTAAAATTTCGTGGTCCGTCTTTATTAGCCCTCGCTTTGCTTTATAAGTGCGACGTTAATTTTTTCTCTTACTCAGTATTGATTAGAAAGTTTTTGTAATATGAATGATTCTTGATCAGTAGTTCAGTTTCTTAATTATTTTGTTCTTTTAGATTTCATTTATGGGACATATTCATTTGCTTGTGTTAACTCCTACATGTTCTTAAAAGTTGTGGAGATTTTTCTAAATACCCTTATCTGTCATGAAAGGCCAGAAACGTGCATTTAACTGTTTTGAATAAGGACTAAATTAACGCCCGACGAAGCTCTTGAAATCTTAAGTTATTTTTCAAAAAGCCCTTTTTTAAAATATTCTCTTGTCCGGTCTGACTAGCTGAAGCTTGGAAATGAAAATATGTCATGTAAATAATTATATGATCAGAACCTTCCGACTTCAGATCATATTTACAGCTACTATTGTTTTTTTTAAATAATGCATAGAATAATTTTAAACGAAACTTGTATATCTCGCTTGCATTCTTGTAAATTCTTCCAAGAATTTCAAGTTCAATGTTTCTTCTATTGTGTTCTGCCTCGCAATTCCAAACAAACCTGTTTAAAAGATAACGAGTAAAATGCGTTTAAAATTAATTGAACTTTCCTTTACATTTTTGTTCTTTATTTTAATGATAGTCTTACGTGTGTTGTCATGGACATCCGTGAATTATTTCTCTATTTTTAAATCAAAATAGTTGTAATTTTTTTAAAAAAATTCTTTCTTGATTCGGATGCTCAACAAGTGAAATGTACTGTGTGAAATTTGCTATTTTTTGGTTTTTATTAGTATGAGAATGAGAATAGAATAATATTTTTTGGTTTTTATTAGTCTGAGAATGAGAATAGAATAATATTTTTTGGTTTTTAATAGTTAGTGTGAATTTTTTTTTATAAAGGGTGTTTTTTTTTTTAGAGGTATAGAACTTTAAATTGCAATAAAACAACGATGTATTATTCGATTGACATGAATTTTTTTTTATTCGAAAGATAATCTTGTGGCATTACTTTTTAAATATGATTTCTGGCATAGGACTGCCACGGCTGGCTCGGATGTAGTCCAATCTGGACGTCCAATTTTCGATGACTTTTTCCAACATTTGTGGCCGTATATCGGCAATAACGGCGAATGTTGTCTTCCAAATGGTCAAGCGTTTGTGGCTTATCCGCATAGACCAATGACTTTACATAGCCCCACAGAAAATAGTCTAGCGGTGTTAAATCACAAGATCTTGGAGGCCAATTCACAGGTCCAAAACGTGAAATTAGGCGGTCACTAAACGTGTCTTTCAATAAATCGATTGTGGCACGAGCTGTGTGACATGTTGCGCCGTCTTGTTGGAACCACAGCTCCTGGACATCATGATTGTTCAATTCAGGAATGAAAAGTTAGTAATCATGGCTCTATACCGATCACCATTGACTGTAACGTTGTGGCCTTCATCGTTTTTGAAGAAGGATTCCACCAGCCGATAAAGCGCACCAAACAGTCAGTTTTTCTGGATGTAACGGTGTTTCGACATACACTTGTGGATTAGCTTCACTCCAAATGCGGCAGTTTTGTTTGCTGACGTAGCCATTCAACCAGAAGTGCGTTTCATCGCTAAACAAAATTCGCTTATGAAAATCGGGAACAACGGAAATCTCGTTTTGGGCCCATTCGACGAATCTACGCCTTGCTTGATGATCGTTTTGATGAATTACCAAACCAAACTGAGAATAAATCACTTGACAGCTGTTAAATCGGTCGCCATCTTGGAAAGTAATGCCAACTTAAACTTCTATACCTGGAAAAAAAACACCCTATATAATGTCATAATTAAGCAGCCATTTATGGATTTGAGTTTATGTATGCAAGTTATCTTTACTTTTATAATTTTACTTTTTTATTGTCTGAATTATTTGGGGGTGGGGGAGGGGAGGGGAGGCGAGGTAACATGAGGAGGCCGCACTTTACAATGCCTTGATTTTTATTGCCAAATATTTATTTTTCTTAGTCTATATACGATTTCCACCTTTTTCGATCACTCCAATACTTATTCTTCCTTTTATTACCTACAAGGAGTACGTACGACCCTACTTACACGGGATTTATTGTGTTTCTATCCCTACAAACAAGCGACTTCTCAAAGAAGTTGCGGAAAAACAAGGCTCGTGTCGATAATGCTGTCCATTTCTTCAGTAGTAACTATCTGCTTATCTTATGATCGGCCTAATCGGTTCTACTGTGTAGATGTGACATCTTTTGAGCGTTCCGAATAACAAAAGAGGTCGCGTAACCCTAACTCAGGGATTGCATCAAAGTTCTCGACCCCAATATTTAGATCTTCCTTATCTATCTTCGCTAGAACAGTTCTCCATAGAGTCTAATAAGGAAGAGCTTAGTCTTCCCAATGAAGATTATCATGTGAATAAACCATTGAAAACAAGAAACAGGATTTCACTTCCTACTTTCAAATCTTTGGGCCGCTGGGTAAATTTTTAAAAAAGTAATGAATTCCTTGTTATAGAAGTGAATATATAATAGATAGCGTCGTTAAACTATATATTTTTCTTTTTTCTAAACTAGAGGCTTGTATCCAAGGAAACTAAAGCTGTGTTCTGAAAGTTAAGCAAAAAAAAAGAGCGATTGAATCAAGTTTTTTAAAAAGTATTTTTATTTCATTTGATAACTTTATTTCGTTGTTTATTGTTTGTCCCAGTCTTCGAGTTGTATTTTTTCAAAGGATTTCTGCGTGTTGAATGTATTCTTTAACACGAATTGGTGCGTTATCATTTGATTTGTCCGTTTTAATTCAGTTATATTCATCATTTTGTAATTTAATTATTAAATGTCACATTATGCTGTTATTGTAGTAGAAAGCTTCAGTACACTGATTTTTACGATATATTAAATGTTTTAATCTGTCGTTTCTTTCGTGGCCGCAGTTACTCATAGGTCAAGGTCATGAACTCGTGGCTGACGAATCGTGAGTACTCAAGTCCTTGTGTGGCCGCGGTAGACGAGTGGTATAGGTATCGGATCATGGCTTGCCTTGTCACGAGTTCGAACCCAGTACCACTAAAGACCCGCCATGTAGGGCAGCGATGCACGTTAAATCTGTCGAGAACTCAAACGTCCTCCCGTTGGTGTGGTGTGGTAGCTAGGAGAGGGGGGTGCCAGCTCAGGTGTGGTCCACGTCACTTGACCATGGTTCTAAATTGTGTGGTCCGTCGCCAAAAGCCCTCGTAAAGCTGAACAGTGTGACGTTAATATTCAATTAATCAATCAATCTCAAGTCTTAGTGCCATTGAAGACATGCTGTTTTGAGGGGCTGTTGCACATTAAACTTGTCGTAACTCAAAGTCCTCAATTTGGTATAGCGTGGGAGTTTGGAGAATGTGGTGTCGTACACATCACTTTACAGAGGATCAAAATTGCGTGGTCCGTCGCCAATAGCCCTCGCATTCCCTTAGAATACGATGTTAATAAAAATTAAATTCAAATTGTCTTTTCTTTCACGAATTAGTGTCTAAAGCTAAGAATGTATTTACTTGAATAGAATCAATCAAGAGAGAATTCTTCTCTAGATTAATTTATTTAATGAAAGTTTACTATTTTAGGGCATTTATAGGGTGGAAAGGGAAATAAATGGTTAGGTATGTTGTCTTTTTACGGAGTAAAGTGTGTTCTATAATTGAAGGGGCATATGATGTGCAGTAGATAACATTGACTTGAATTGACGTATTTTGTAAAAAATCGAGAGAATATCTCAATGAATACATAAGTTAATAGGATGAATATTCATAACATATTGTGTGTGTAATTTAGTGCAGTACATTTCGAGACATTGTAATTATTGCAGTAAATTTTTTAACTTGGAGAATTATCTCATGCAAAATATGATAATGGATGGATATTTAATAAGGTACAGTACAGTCCCGATAATCCGAACAATATCGGACCGACCCCTGTTCGGATTACGTGATTGTTCGGATTAGCCGGAGTAACAGCGAAATCACTATTTGAACTGGGAGTACGGGTTATGTTGTACAATTTTTCACACTAAACATTAGTGGTTCTGTTCTGTAGTTTATTCCATTTTAAAATTTGTACCATAACTTGATGTACAGTGCGTGAATATTAAATAAAGAACTGTTTTGAATTAAGGTTTATACTGTTTTATATTGAAATATTCACCGATTTTTTTTCGTCCTTAAAATTATAAAAATTTTTCCGCGGAGCCGTTCGGATTAACCGGATGTTCGGATTAGCCGTGTTCGGATTAGCGGGACTGTACTGTACTTTTTCGTATGGTTAGAAAATTGACTGAAATGTTTTAATGATATAAAATTTTAGCTGTGTGTATGCCATTTAGTTAAGGTACATACATCATTTGATCGAGTTTATAAATACTGGCAGTGTTACTTATTCCAGAATACTTTTCTTTATACTACAATTAAATAAGGCTTTTATTAGCGGCTTTATATACATACAAAAAAGAGTAAATGACTACTTTATTTTAAAAAAATTATATAGAATATTTTTGCGATTAATTTTATATTCTTGAAATTGAAATTCTTATTTGGTTCTGAGAGCCGCAATAAAAATTTATATCGGAGCAGCATGAGAGAGGCTTATTTTAACTTATTTTATTCGAGGTGAAATATCTTTTATTAAAAAAGAGTAAAAGAGATAGTAGCGCATAAAGTGATTGCACTAAGATTGAAGTACTACTTCTGTTTTAATTCTAAGCAAATCTTTAAAATTATCACGTTCATCGTGCGCGGGAAATTGATCTTTTTTAGTCCAGCGATAAAGTTACTTCAGCGTGTTTTTGATAAGATTTTTCTTATTTTTTTTTAATGGTCGCTTTTTAAAATTTGCTTCGAAAGATGAAACTTACGTACGTGAATTTCATTCGAGTACTTTCCAGATTTTTCTCTGCATTCTTTTCTTTCTTATTTCAGAAACATGAAACTAGGAAAAAAATAGTGATACAGTAGTTTTTGATGAAATAATTATGGAATTAAAATGAAGATAGGTTTTTTATAAAGTTTATGGGAGGAATCGTGGTGGCTTATTAGAAGGAGAGCTTCTGGTTTAAGTTGGTTTGATAAAAACCGTCTTATTTTAAATCTGACTAAGCCTCAAAATCATTTATTGGCGTAATATAGAAATTCGGAGAGTAAGGTATCAATTCCAACATTGTCTTATACATCTCACTACAATGGATAGTGTCAAGAGTTCCGTGGCCGATAATATGCGAGTCGAGTAATGACTGCCAATCCTGATTCCTTTAAAGACCTCCATCGTGCAGAATAACGAGGAATGATGCACATTAAATCGAAATGGGCTCCAAAATACTCCCATGACGTAATATTTTGAGCAGGGCTTCGAACAGTAATTTTTTTCGTTCCGGTTCAACTAATATATATATGTCGGTTCAGTTCCGGTTTACGTTCCGACAAAAAAAACGGTTTTCGGTTCAATTCCGAATGAATATAATTTTATTTTTTTATGTATATTCTTATCTTAAATCATCTACACACTTCTAGTTCATTCAATTGCATTAAATCTGCTTTCTACTAGTAGTTTCGATTGAAACTGAAACAGAAAAGTAGTGAACATCAAAATAAGAATCGAGAAGCAATGTACTTGTAATGATGATAATTATATAGTTGACGTTAAATTTGAAAATATCTGTAAGTCGGTTGCAGTAACAAAATGACTGAAGATGTATCGGACTGAAATAAACCGATAC
Organism: Trichonephila clavipes; assembly: GCA_019973935.1. Taxonomy (NCBI): domain Eukaryota; kingdom Metazoa; phylum Arthropoda; class Arachnida; order Araneae; family Nephilidae; genus Trichonephila; species Trichonephila clavipes. The sequence goes on along the minus strand of BMAU01000811.1, from coordinate 1,669,832 downwards.
TTTTTTTTCGGTTCAGTTTCGGTTTTTGTTCCGACCAAAAAACGCCCCCCGATTTGGAGGCCCAATTCGAGCGCGCGCGTGATTCATTTCGTAGTAAGACGATAGGCAAGTGAGTTACTAGCTTAGATATCGTCCTCGTCACCTAACCGTGGTTCAGATTTACGAAGTCCGTTGCCTTCAGTTCTCGTGTTACTTCTCTTGTGACTTTACTATATATATAAGCTATCATTTATTTATCTTCTAAATTACTAATCGGTCATCATTAGCCTTCCGTATAATAACATTAATTATCTTACCGAACTTGTTATCTTATCAACAACGAGGTCCATTACAAGTAATCTACTATGTTGTTATGCGTTATTTTAAAAACAATGCAAACAAGTTTATGACATTAAGAGAAGTAACGTGGCCGCGGTAGCCTAATGGTGATGATCGCGAACTCGTGGCTGATGTTTTTGGCGAATTGGGAGTTCGAGTTTTCGTGCCACTAAAGATCCGCCACATGAAAGAGCTGATGCATGTTAAATCTGTCGAGGCTAAAAAGTTTTTACGTTGGTATGGTCTTGGAAGTTTGGCGAGTGAGGTACCAAATCTGGTATCGTCCTCGTCACTTGACCGTGGTTCAAAATTACGAGGTCCGTCGCCTACAGCTGCGTTAATAAACAATTAGGCAGCTAGTTAAAATAGCTGCAAAGTTACATAACTCTTTGATAAAGCGTCGGTAAATTATTTTACCATATCAAAAGCTAAGTTTCTGTTTATTTTGTTACATGGCAAATCAATATTAATTACGAAGCAGTTCAAAGGTCTACTCTAAAATAATCGGAGGTCATACAACGTTAGAAAACACTGTGTTTTATGAGAGTATATGGACGTTGTGCTTTTTTGCTATTCCGTATACAAAGAAAGCGATGTTTGCAAAGCTTGCAGTGTTTGAAAAAAAAAATTGCTTTGAATCCTTCAGGCCAATGTGAATTGTACAAAGACTACTCTAATGTAGTAACTTATCTTCTAGTGGGCTAAAGTCAATAAACAATCAATAGTAAAAGTTCTTTTCTTTGAAAATATTAGATCTTTAAATCTACTGCCCCCCTGAATTATGATTGTTTTTCATATCCCCACTTTTATTTTATTTATTTGCTTTATAAAGCTTTGTTTCCTAATCAGGGGCTTGTGCATGTTTGGATCTATTGAGGGGTTTTTCGAGGTGCTGCCATGAAACAACAACAAAAAACCTCATTGTTCTTTTTAATAAATGATAAATGATTGATTCAATATCAATGACAATTGAATGATTTTGTATTTATAAATACGTACAATGAATTAAATTGATATCTTTGATTTATTATTATGTTTAATGTTTATTCAGTATAAATTTGTACTGTCTCTACAAATAAAGTCTCTAATTGTTTGTCTCTACAAATAAAGTTTTACTGAAATTTCTGCATATGTAACGTGTTTGGGATAATTAATTATTTTTACGCTCTTGTTTATGTGTTATTATAAATATTATATTTAATGATATATAGGGTACATTCATTGGGGAATAAGTCCATCAGAGAGAAGTCAATCTAAGAGATACGTTGCCTTTAACTTACTAGCAAAGTTATCAATTGAGTATAAAAGCTAAGGATCCTAAAAGGATTTTGTAAAGTATTCGAACCTTTGTAAAGTTTGATAATTCATTCTGTCTTTGTAACATACATTATAAGTAATCAAAGTTGACCACAATCGGAAAATCCATTTCAGTATCATTGAAGATTTCATGAGCAACACTAACAGAACAACATGATTTCCATATGAAAAGGAAAAGTGAGAGAAAAAATCTTTCGTGTATGTAACGAATTTATATTTGTCGGAAATTCTAGTGTTGAAAGGGGAAACGGTGTCGCCGTTGTAAAATATTATCATGGAATAAGTTTGAAGGGGAAAAAATATTTATGCATGTCTATAAATTTTTGAATACGTTTGATCATAAAAACGATATACATTGTATTTGGATGAAATGGCAGATTCTTAATGTTATCGTGTTTTTATTGTCGAATCAAAGATTTTGTTAATTTTCCTTTTTTGTATGTTGACATTCTTTTGCCGAATGGTGAAATAAATTATGTTAACACTTTTATGAAACATAAAGATGAAAAGTTGCTCTTAAAAGTTGAATACCCCTTAAAAAGTATTCCATAGTTCCGTTTTTATCGATTTTCAGTAGAATACAAAATTAATAATTCAATTGGAAGTTAAATACTTTCACACAATACCCTTAAAATGATTCAAATTCACGCGCACGCTATGTAATATTACGATTCAGTGACAGAAAGGCGAACGAGAATTAAATGAGTGAGGGAATAATCACTGTAATCAAAACTCAGAAATTTGAAGCTGTATTGCAGCGATAAAAAAAATTATTGTAATTGAAACGCCAATATATGTATGTGGTACTCTGTAATGCAGTGACTTAAAAATTCCAACAGTATAAAAAAAAATTCTGACTGAAGTAGAGACTTTAGTCACATTCTGAAACGATAACGATTAGAATATTTGATATTTATGTAGAAATTCTCTCTTTATAAAAGTATAAATTATATTAGAGTCAAGCCTTTAAAATTTTTTCTCCAATCCTCCAGTACGTATTCTTCAATGGCAACATTTTGATGGGGAGGGAACGCCTATTAAGAGTTATTTCAACACGATGTTTTTTTCACACTAAAGCTTGACAAATTTGGTGCGTATAAGTTAAGGTAAATTGTATGTTATTCCTATGTAAGCATTTCAAGATAGAATAAATGGCATTGTTTAAAAAATTGATATTTTGCTGGTACTTAACAAGTATTATATCACACTTTTATTTTAACCTTGAACTTGTATAGAAAACATCCAATTTCCTTAAATTCGTAGCTGCAATGGCACATGATATAAATTTTCTTTTGCTTTGTAGCTGTATCTAAGTAAGTGCTAGTAATAGAGCTGCCAATGGACTGATGGAGTTAACCTTCTTTTATTATGTACGAAATCATCAACGTTACAGTCCCAATGACCTGGTAGTCACACTTAACTGGAGTCGCTTAAATCAGAGACTGGAACGTTACTCATTTATCAAATTGATGCGCTGTAATTGAAGGTGGTAGCAATTAATTGAGTAGTGAATCATATTTGTTGTGACTCGGAGAAGTTATCAATCCTTTAGAAAAAGCAAAAAAAAAAGGTTTTTCGAGGCATTTCTGAAGAAAATTACGTTACGAAATGATATGGATTTGAATAATATATAGATATATATATACACATACCACAAAAATTATGGATTACGGAATCGTGTCGTAGAATGGAATTTAAATGTATTCTACGTCAAGATGTAGAGTATACATTTGAAGGATTTTAATAACTTATTTTTGAAATTTATTACCGAATTCATCTCAAAAACCGAACTTCAAAGTATTTTTAATGTTGTTACGTCGTGAATTACATTAGCAAGAATATTTTTTTTCTTGTGTTGAGTGTTAATTTCAGTTTAAATATTCGTCTTATTGTGATTTAAATTTAAAATTTTAAGTTAATTAATTAATTCTATTTGTAAAATGTCAGAAGGGGTGTTGTGACAGGTATACCAGGTGTATCTCAAATCAGTTTTTATTAAACGACTACTAGAAGACATTAATTCACACTCATGCTAACACACACACACCAAACCGAGAATAATTCTGAAGTACTGTCAAGTGATAAGGACGTTATACCGGAGTTGATACCTTATTTTTTGAGGTCACTTTGCTGCATTTTGAAATTTAAGGTATCTCTTTTTTTCCCCATTATTCCACACAGCGCTCTCTAGTGGTAACAAAAAAACTTTGAACCTATGACCCATGGGGTATTAGACCATTGCTTTGCCAAACGAGGGTTCCCGTGATCTTACCCGTAAAGGTACGAGTACCCATACTGCGATTTGAGAACCTCTCATCAAAAAAATTCCAATAATTATAATGCTTTAGAACTGCAGGTTTTTAAATTATAAACTAAGTGCTTTATGTATTTTTATTATATTAATTTCCAATGATGAATTAATGTGTAAACTACGGCAATTGTTTAATTTTAGCACAGATAATTTCATATGTTAAATAAATTTATTTTTGACTATCTGAATTTTTTTCCCAACCTCGAAACTGTCATTCCTTTTAATTTTGTTTGTGTCCTTCCAGTGACATTGATTTTTAATCCTCATTAATCTGTGATTTAGCTTTAGAGCGTTGGAAAATCTTGCCATCCAATTAAAGAATCTTTAAAAAAATTTCCTTAATTGTAAGTTTAGATGGAAAGTAAATGTTGCAAAAAAAGTAATTACTTTTTTTTTCAATTTGCCTTCGATAGATTTAGTCCCTTTTATTCACTTTAAATATTCAAGTCTTATGAAGTTTTTCTGCGTTAATTAATAAGTTTGGAGATTTAATATTTGAAATAGGTTACGGACTTGTCGGTTATTTAATTTTTTTTCCATCTTGCAAAATGTAGAATATGCATCTGAAAAATAAATTTCTTTTCTCTTTATTTTTCCAAAATTGCTTTCTGAAAGTTGAATTTGTTATTTTGATTGTAATTAAAATGTCAGGATAATTGCTCATCAATTGTTAAATTCGTAGAAACGCTGAAAGTTTAATTACAGCAATTCTAAAAAAAGAACTTTAAATGAGAGAGAATATTGTATAAATTATGCATATAAGCAACCCAAGGCACATTTCCTCGTAATGAATTTCAAATACTTTGATGCAATGCTATATATAATTGAAAGTTTTTAATATTGCCTAGTCTGCCACAATAAGCAAACTAGGCTGTTTCTAGTTATTATCAGATTAATAATCATCTTTATCTATTTCGTTTGAGCGAATAACTTCGTTGGTTCTTCTGATGTTTTGTAAATCTTTGTCCCTCTTTTGATAAGAATTTATTTTATTTTGAAATGGAATACAGCGTTAGATATCGCATTCATGTTTTTTAAAGAAAAATATTAACTTGTTCATCAGTGGCGCAACGTACACCCCCGCATTGCGGGAGGGGGGCCAGTGACTCTAGAGGGCCCAAAGCCTGAGTTTGCAGGGGGCCCTAATATTCTCGGTTATGACACTGATGTTCATCTAAATCAAAGGTGTTCAACCCGCTGCCCGCCTTGTATAATTTTGCGGCCTGCGAGATTCCTTACAACTTTACAAAATTCGACTATTTTGTACAATATTTTTTTTTGTTTAAAGAGTTTTTTTTTTGTAAAAAATAAATCCCATAACTGTAATTATTTTATCACGTTACTTCTGTTACTGCGAATCTTTTTTTTTTTTTTTTTTCTAAATTGAAATTTAACAAACATAAATCGTGCTCAAACTTAATGCACGAAAATCTGCTACATCAATTACGATACGCAAATACACATGCATTGAGATCGACTTGCAAAAACTAAGTGAAAGAGTTGAGAAAAAGATATCTCACTAATTCAATAAATTAAACATTATTTGATCATTGCATTATTCTTATTACATTATCTATGTTTGTATGCATGAAAAACATCGAAAACAATAATAATATATCAGTCTGTTTTAAATTTTCACTCCAACAAATGTTTGTAATGGAATTAATTTGAATAATTTTACTTCATGAATATTAATTACTTTCTGTACATAATATTTCTCAAAGTCAAAATCATAACGTCAGACAATTTTTAGAAATCAGACTTCCGGTATCCTACTTAGATGTATTAGTAGCCAAATCTGAAAGCGTTAATTGCCTCATAATTTTTAATAATTTTTTAAAAAATAGTTTTTATCTCTTATTTTTTAAATTCCTTATTAATTTGATGAAATATTTTACACGCGTCGTTAACTCGGTGAATATGTCAACAAAAGGAAATCCTGTTTCTTCATATTACCGCTTACGTGTCCTTCCTAATATCTTCTCCATGCTGTAACTCTTTCATTTTTTTTAGTCTATGTATTTTTTATCAATTTTTTTCAAGTATTGCTTCATTATCATGTCATTGAAGCTTTTTATCGTGTCTGGATGTTCCATATCACTGTCATAGATTATAATCTTTTTCTTCTGTTTATGTTTATCTTTTTTGGTATCTTTTAACACTAATTTTTCACGTCACTCATCGCCGACTATTTTAAAACCTCATTTGAGTAGTAGCGAACAACTTTTGATAGTGATCTATGTATATATAGTTTTGAATCTGGTTTGCGCACTTTAATATAAAAATTATCCAAAAAAAGCAAAAATAATTATTCACTTTTCTTATTTTATTTAGCTATGCTGATATCTTCAAGACAGTTTTTTTAAGCATTCCTTTTAATAAATGGGATGTGTTATTTTCTGATCTGATAAAACATCGGCCACTGATTCGTCTAATTATGCAATTCTTAAAAAAAAAAAAAAAAAACTGTCATTTAACAAATGTACATTTCTTCACATTTAATTAAAAAGAATAACGTCTTCTATCAAAACATGTGTTTCGGAAGTTTGATATTATATTACAAATTAGGATTACTCTCATTTAACTTTGAGTAGATTTTTCTTGGAGATTAAAAACAGTTCTGAAAAAATAAATTTCTTCCAGCGAAATAAATGTAGCTATATTGGACATTTGTCATCAAATATTCTGTAATAAATCGTTGAGTTGTTTTTTTTGCTGACATTCTTGTAAAAGGGCATTGGAAATAAATTTCGTAATTTACTGTAATATGTATCTTATTTTACCTCTATACCCGTTATGTTTTATACCAGTGGTCCCCAACCCTCGGGCCGAGTACCGGTACCAAATGGTATCGGGCCGTCCAAGAAATATTAAATTGTTTCTAATTTGCTTATTGTGGTGTCTGTCGTGTTTGTGCGACTTTCCATGGACGAGAGGTTAACTGGGAGCTAAGATACGTCACCTAAAACCATACCAATACCACGCATGTTCGAAATATCGGGATATATAAAATATAAATTAAGTCAAGTCCTCCCCATAGCAGCCGCGGTAAAATTATCAAACGTTGACCGGTCCGCGGCCATAAAACGGTTGGGGGCACTGCTTTGTATCATAGCACTTTATTGATATTATAGCAAAAAGAATGCAAACAACCTCTAAAATAGAGCCTTGGTAACCCACTGAGTTTTGTCTTAAACTTCACGGCCAACGATGTTCAATTCGAGTCGTGGCCTTTAGTCTTGGTTCCCCTAAAGATTCTCATGTGGAATAATGCAGGCTACCTTAAGTTAAATTGAATAGGGTTTAAAAAAAAGTCCTTACGTGGCATCTTCAGTATTTGATTGAGGCTGACAATTATAAAGTTCTTCGTCAGCTGTTTTTTATAGCTCTAGAAGAAATTTAATCAAACCAACCCAATTAGTTAAATCTGAAAAAAAAAAAATGTTTAAATTCACTTAATTTTTCATTTATATTATTTGTTTCTAAACTATCTTCTGAGAAAAAAAGAATATTTTACTTTGAGTTTTTTTCTCCGTACAAATGGTTGGTTACTTTATTTTAAATCTCTGATTTTTAGTATCTTGATTTTTGCATAATTGATTTTTTAGCACTGGGTAAAAATTTTGATTATTCTAGAAAAAATCGCTCCTATTCTTTATTTTGTGGAATAAATACTTGTATTTAAAAGTTTTGATACATGATGTATCATCGGAATGCAATTCAAAGAAAATCCGTTTTGGATCGTAATTTCAAACACGCGACATATATATTTCAAATGAGCCGACCACGCCTGTTATGTACACAAAGTTCAAATAACCTTTGTTTCCATTGTTGGAACCAGTTATATTGTCTCTCATCGAAAAAAGACGCCAAAAAATCCAAATGTTTAATTCTGAGCTTTTTTGGGGGGTTTATATATGAGGTTGAAGTTCTTTCTTTATTGTATAATTTGGTACTCATTAGTTTCTCATTTCCCGGATTTTAACCTAGCAATTCCTTATTACGGGTTGACAGTGATTCTGTTGCCGAAACAAATTTAAGTTTAAAAAAAGTATAATTTAAACTAAATTCACTTTTGAAAAAAGTTACGAGGTATTATTTTGCTTATCATCAGTCACCATAATGGAAAAAGTAATATTACGTATTTTGAAAAATAACTACTTAAATAAATGTATTTTTTACTCTTTCTAAAATTTTAAAACAAAAAGTTGTTATTTTCTTTTAAATTAAATAATGAACTAAAGAGGGGAAAAATTAAAGTTCTTTTTGAAATGTTTTCTTGATTTCTTACGCTTGCATTTCTGAAAATAGTTATCTCTCTGTATAAAATTTTTTCGTTTTTGACGTAGTTTATATTAAATGCAATAGATGGCGCAAGGATATTTTTAAAAATAAATTTATTTTTGGCTACGAATACTTTATAACCTGTATAATATATGCAATAAATTACAGTTTTACAATTTGAGCAATTAGTATGAACAGTTGTATAATTTGCGCAATGGGGGTTACAAATTATACAATACCCTCCCCCCTATTTATTTTAAAATATCTATTTTTATTCTTTGATAATTAAGTTAAATTTTCACAACAGTTACAAACCTTGGATTATTCTTCTCTTTGTTTTAAAGAGAAGTTTCTCTTTATTTTAGTTTTAAGTTTTATCTCTTTGACCTCGACAGTTTCGAGCTATATCAACTGATCAAGAATAAGAAAAGTCGCTTTCCTATTTAATCGTATTTGTATGCGCCAGTTGAAAATTATTATGAATTATGACCACTATATTTTCTTAGTTTAGTACAATATAAGAATTCAATCAAATTTCGAAAATCGTGTCGCTTTTGTCTCGTTGTCGTTACCATATGATGTCAAACACTTAACTTGAATCATTTCTTTGAAGTTTTAATACGCTTGCTAATTGGAAAATATGAGAACTTGGCAACAAAGTCATCAAAACCAGGAAAGCTACTCAAAATGAGTGAAATTATATGTTAACACTTTAATGGTGGAGTCTACCAGTTGGTGTTCTTATTAAAACTTTTGCTATCTGGTTACGTTAATTGGCATCCTATTGTGAAATAATCGGATAACGAGGCATTACTCTCATGAAAAGCACTCGATCGATACTGTTAATATATGCTTGCTTTTAGAAGTAAATATTATACGTTAAATACAAGGTCAAAATGGAAGAGTTTGCATATATGCGTAGTTTGCCCATGCTTGTAATAATTTTATTTGGCACTTGTATGTTCTGATATTTTTATTTGAAGAAAAACGTTATACTGTAAAAATCTACAAAAACAATGCTACAGTTGTAAGGCAAAGACATTTATTATTTTTGGGGGGGGGGGTCAACATATTTTTTTTAAATCGGAAAGATTAGTTAAATGTATTGTTATAATACAGTGCTTTAAGAAATTGTAAGGCCAATAGGTTTATGTTGAAATAAAAGACACTTGTGTAAATTTTTAGTGCGTGTATTTAAAATGGATCGTGAAATACTTTTAATAACTACAATTTTAAAAACTAGCTTAAATTATATTAAAATCTATTCATTTTTCTAAAAATTAAATGAAATATTTGTTAAGAAATTATAAGACGACTGAAAATTAATATATTATACACTACATCGGAATAATTATAAAGAGCATACGATATAGTATTTCGTAAAAACATTACCTAAGAAGCGAAAGTGCATTTTTTTGTGTTTCTCACGATTTATTTGAAGATGTCACGGGAAAAGAGTTATCTGAGTGCGCGAAGTGAGAAAAATTTTATTTTATTGAGAGTGTATGTAAGTTTGTGAGAAAGAAACAGCTAGGTTAATAAAGCTTCCTAAAACTGCCAATTACAATATCATTAGAAAAGGTGATTCAAACAAAATGAAACGACGTAGAAGAAAAATGATTTTGAAAGCATGTAATGAGTGATGGACCAATTTTACGACTATCAACTAAAAAAGGTCTTAACTCGTGAAATTTTGAAACCTCTTAGCAAAAAACTTGTCACTGCTGGGTTGAGTCTTAAATCAAATACTTATACAAAATTTATAAAAATGAAGAAAACACCAAAGTTATTGAAACATCATCAAGGATAAAGACTGAAATGGGCTACAATTGTCATGTCATGGAACTAAGAGTGGAAATAAATTATATTTCAAGGTGAAAAGAAATTTAACCTTGACGATCCTGAAAGCTTCAAACATTACTGGAATGACTTGGGGAAGAAACCTAAAGATTGCTTCAGTCAAGAGTGGGAGGGGGATCAGTAGCGGTTTGGGGAGCCTTTGGTCAATGGATTGTGCGATTTACAACGGATTTCGAGACGTATGAACACTGCACAAGAACAAGCTATGTTTTATACACTGCTGGACAATTGCTAAGGACGGATAACACTATCATCCATAGCAACCACAAAATGAAAGGAAGCAAAATGTGGAAAATTAGAATAAGCGCGGGATATTAGTAAGAAGTATGAGTATGCAATTTTTTTTCCACGTCTGTTCATCGCGCGATAGCGTTCATAAGAGCTTTAAAGGTTTTGACGCGTGTGGACAGTTGTTGTTTCAAGTCAAAGTTTTACAGGAAAGATTTAATAGACGAACTTAAAATTTTTGCCATGTCTTCCCGACATCACATAGATGATTTTATGCGTGGCCGAATTATTGGAAAGATCGAAGAAGGGCGAAAAATAACAGATGTTGCCAGGGGAGTTCGACATCGCTCACAGCGTTGTTTCACGGCTGTGGAAGTCATTTAAAACTACTGGAATGTGTAGTAGACGGTACGGGGGAGGTCGTGTTAGAAGTACGACGCCTGCAGAAGACATATATCGTCCTATCAGCAAAAAGGAACAGGCGCACCACAGCTCAGCAGGTGGCAAATCAGTTTCTTGCTGCCTCAGGAAAGCAGATCTCCCGAAAGGCTGTTGCCAGACGTTTGAGGGAAGGAGGACTATACGCACGCAGACCTGTTGTGTGTGTCCCCCATTGACCAGACAGCACCGTACTGCCCGTTTGCAATGGTGTCGTGAGCATCACAATTGGACTGAACAAGACTGGGCATGCGTACTATTCTGAGATGAGAGTAGGTTCAGTCTGTCATGGGATTGTAGACGCCAACTGATCTGGCGCGAGAGTGGTACTGCTTATCGTCCAGAAAATATCCAGGAAAAGGACCGATATCCGACATGAAGTATCATGGTGTGGGCCGGCATCATGATCAATGGCCGCACGCGCCTACATGTGGTTGCGAATGGGACTATGACGGGCCAACGATACATTGATGAAGTTCTACTTCCTCATGTTCGTCTTTTCCGTGGTGCTGTCGGTGATAAATTTGTTTTTATGGACGACAACGCAACATGTCATCGAACACTCGCTGTTCAGGATTGTCTAGACAGCGAGGGTATTCAACGTCTCGTATGGCCAGCGCGTTCTCCAGATCTAAACCCCATTGAAAATGTGTGGGATGCTTTGGGGAGGCAAGTTGCTGGTCGAAACTATCCTCCGACAAACAAGAACACCCTCATCCGTGCACTCACAGAGGAATGGGATAAATTGCCTCAACAGCTGCTGGATAATGTTGTGCAAAGTATGGTACGACGTGTGGAATGTTGCATCACACTCCACGGTGGACATATCCCGTACTGATACCTTTCTTTAAGGTGCCTGCTGACTTTTAGATGCATTGTTCCATTTATCCGTACGCAGATCAAATGAACCTTTTTTTTTTTTTTTCTTTCAGATGTTTCACAGCTTTTGTACTTTCCAGAACAATAAATATTCTTTATTCTAATGTCTGAACAGTGTGGCAACTATATTTTATCCTACTAGGCCTCATGTCTCGCTTAATGTTATGCTACATAGCAATTTGTGATCCGTCCTTAGCAATTGTCCAGCAGTGTATGATCATCTGTTATTATATGGGCTTTCCTTAGGTGGGGTTAACTAGATATCTCAGGGGGAGAACGTTTCTTGCCGTATGTCTAAATCCACCCTGCATTGGTTTAAAAAGGGGGGGGGGTAGAATCATACCATCCCCACCATGACCAAGTCGAGAACTAGACTTGGACCTCATGGGAAAACCTTTGGGTATATCATGTCGCAAAATTTATGCTAACAATGAACAGTTTTCATTTGCCAATGAACTGGAAGTAACAATTGTAAATGGAGGACAAAGTATTTCTAAAATAGTACTTATCCAATTGATCATTTCAATGAAAGCAGTTCATCTGATAAAATAGAGGACCAATATCATGAATGTTTATGCTTTTTTTGTTGTTAGACAAGCAATCTTTATAATTTACTATCAGATTATTTTTTTCATTTATTTCTAATATTTTTGTTAACGTAATCATTTACTACATTATTCAAAATTTTAAAAATTTAATTGCATTATATTTCTTGAGTTTAAATTATAATTAAAATCTTTATTTCTTAATTACCAAAACTATAAAATTATCTTAGCTCCAATTTATACAGTCTGTTAAGAAATTCTATGTATTTTATTGCTTCCTCTGTTTTTCACATAAAAAAATCTGAAGTGCTGTATGTTAAAGATTCTATTTTAATAATAAGATAGTATTGTATATAGTATTCAGTGATCGTATTGTATATTTAATGTGAGTCTGACGTTAAAGAATTTACGACGGAGATCCTAATCAATTAAAGCCAAACTCAACGCAAATAGAGTAATCAAAACAATTTATTCGGGAGTAATTAACGTTTTACTAGGTACAAGTGAAGGGAGCGGAGCGAAAGCGAACTTTCTCCGATGCATTTGATTAATTGAAATCAATTGACTGATGGAGTTTTCTTGGTGAATGAGAAGTAAGAAACTCAACCTAATCTCGAGAATCACTGCCTGTGCTCGCTCTACATCACATCTATATATTTTAAAGATATTTTATATTTTTACAGTGAAAATTTGGAGTATTTAAATGAAATAAATGATTAGTTTTTAGCTACATTTTAGCTGATATAACATAATAAAGCGTACTATAACAGCACTATTATTTTTTATCTTATATCTGTTTAATGTGTTTTAATACCTCGGTGAAATGTTTATTCTTTTCTGAGAAACTATTTATCATTAATTATGAATAATTTAACGTTGTCCATTTCGACGGACTGTTCAAAAGAAAATTGTTCATGTAATTAATTTCTTTTTCGGGGGAAAGGTTTCGCACAAACCAGATGTCCGAAAAATATGACTACACTTTTAAATATTAACTACAAAAAAAAAAACACCCTAATAAAGATATTTACTTAAGATTTTTTTTGTTCCATAAAAAAACATGAAAGGTTTTTTTACAATGCTGTATTGCATTATTTTGACGTGCGTACCATTAATTGCGTACAACATATCGAGTTTAAACGAGATTTCTAGCCATGTTCTATGAAGCATTGTAAGATCAACTATCTGAATGACCACTGTAATTCGACTTTTCATTTCATCAATGTCACAAATTGAAGATTGGTAAATAATGTTTTTCTGGTATCCGTATAAGATGTGCAAAGGTATTATGTCTAGAGATCTGGGTGGCCACGCTATTAAATTTCCTTTTCCCATTCATCACCCATAGAACTTTTTCTCACTTCCAAACTCCAGTGTGGAGGGACCTCATTTACGCTGTACATGTGCTGCAGGTTTAAATTCGATAAACCGCGGGGACGTTGCGCCATCTAGTTTGCATTTCATTAAACAGATACTTAAATCATTTTTTTATGAGCATCAAATGGATTGATTATACGTAGAATCATTGGTGACTTTTAGAGTTTTATTTAATCTAATTCTTTCTAGATCTAATCTAAAAATATTCTAGTCTTTTTTTCCGATTTCTTAGTGTCTTTTTTATTCGTTGAGTGATCCTAAATTCTTTTGCTCAGTTAATTTTTTTGTTTGAAAATCGTATTTTTTGCTCCTGTTATGTTCTGGAAACCCTTACCAAAGTAACTACCTAAAATTAACATCAATCAAATTTTGAGTTTTAAATCTTACATAGAAATTCTGGTGAATATATTTTCTGTGAAGCATTCATTTTGTATTTTTCTATTGATTTGTCTTAATTTTAAATTACATTGTTAGAAAGTATTTAAAAATTTTCATAATATAAGTATTTTACGGAATAGTTAAATATATGTAATATTTAAATACTAAAATGATAAAATTATGTGTAAATTTGAAAGAATCAAGTAATTATTGATCCCTTATAAGCTTATGTTTTCATTATTTATATCCGAAATAGCGTTATATATAAAATTCATTAAAACCTTTTGATATAGTTTACGCTTCTTTTATTCATACTTTAAAAACTTTTGCTTTCCCCTGTGTTTTTTGAAATGTATATATACACATATATATATATAATATTTGTTCTTAGAATGGACGAAAAACAAATATCACTACAGAAAAATGTTTCTATATTTATCTCGGCAACAAAATATAATTTATTATATTTTGGCGTTGTGTTCACAACCATCCTATCTGCAAAAGTAACTTTTTCGGGTGGGAGGGAATTATTTTTATCCATAACTAAACCTTCTCCGTTTTTCCCGATGGAATTTGAATAAGATAATTGGTTTTGCGGGTAATATGTCAAAATTACCGAAAACCCAATTATCTTATTCAAATTCCTGTAAAATTGCAAGCGTACATTTGTAACGACTTTAGCAGCGAAATGTTTCTGCAGATGTCATTCGTAACACATCTGTTACCCACTCTTAAGTTATCAGAATTAATTCATCAAGTTATTCTATTATCAGAATTATAATAGAATAATGGTGGGACGTTTTTTGGAATTAATGCTGTAATTTGAAACTTTTCCCATTATTTAGAAATGACTTCAAAAAACTGATGGGCTTTTGTATGTGTGCACTTTAATATACATAGCAGTAAATAATATATTTAAATATGTGAAGTGTTTTGGCCCATCGTTAGCTCTATTTAAAATAAATTGAGTCGTACTCAATAAAAGAAGTGGACTGTATGTTTTAACTCTCTTTATTACAACGGCTCTTCGCCATGTTGTTTTTACTCTCACTCTTAGCGTCGGCACACCCCAAGCTCACTTCCTTTCACTTCGCGGCATTTGCGAAGCGATGTAAATACAAGTGGCAAGGCGCTCTCAACATACCGCCCGCCTTGACAAATTTTAAGAAAATTTTCAACAAACAATAAAACAATTACAAATACATGATACAGTTTTTCCACAAAAAAAAAACATAGTACAATACATTTCTACACACACTTATACAATAAAGATCAAGATACGGTTAAAGAATCAATTACAATTAAAAGGCAATTTAACAAGTTTATTAACAGGTCGTTTATATACACCTTTACCCGTTTTAAAGTTACTACTCTAGTTATGTCACCTGTGCCTGGATGAACTTCTATTATTTTGGCAAGATTCCAGTTAATTTTGAATTATTTTCACCAATATTATTCACTTGAAAAAGGTATCACAAAGAGTTCTCAAAATTGTTGAATAATAAGGAAAATATTGTTTTACATACAAAGAAATGCACATAGGAAAATTCTCCGTATCTAATTAAGTAGCAGTTTAGAAAGATACTTAACTTTTCCTCACTCTTTATGTTAATGTAGTACACAAGTGAAGAAACCAAAATTATTTTACTCTAAATTATCAAACTTCACAAATAGCATTACTGAATTAATTCTAATACACATGTAAACACTATAAATACGTATATAAATTCAATAATAGACAGTTTCTTAGCAAATTATGAAGACTCCACTTTTGAATGAATATTTTAAGGTTAACATATATGCATATATACAACGTTAAAAAAATTATTGATACCTTCTATGTATTGTCCAAGTCCAATCCACAAGGCTTAATCTCCTGGGTTCCTCCTCAAAAGTGTTCTCTTGGGAGGGGGAAGTCCATTTCCGTTCCTGTTTTAACTGGCGGTGTAGAAGAGGGGACATTCAGCGTTGTTTTTCTCCTTTAGTTCTCATGTACTCATAGGAACCCCTGTCGTTTTCCATTTTCGGATCCGATTTCACCTCACAGCCGTCCAGTGAAGGAGAGGGGGTTTCTCTTTCGCACCTTTCTCTTGAACACAAATCTCCATGAACGGTTGCTCGCCGTTTAAAACACTCTTTTGATATTTTTGCGAATCGATGTCGCTCATTCTAGATTTAAGTCTAACCTTTTTTCGCGTTGTTGATCGCTTTCTCATAACACTTGGCTGGATAAAAGGCAGTTTCCGAGTAGGGTTTCCTACTCCTCGCTGAACTTGCGAATATTTACGCCAATGATGGTGCACAAATATAACGTTGCTTGAGGCCTTTAAATTCGGCTTAAACCACACTTTCTGTTTTATTTCTTCAATTTCATCATTATTTAAATTCAATGGCTCACTATTTAGTACCACTGAATTAATATCTTCTTTAGCTGTCTCCTTTATCACATCGACTGATCTTTCCTCTTTTTCTTCACACATCTCATCGGCAGAAATGAGCAGTGCTCTAGGTAAACACCTTTCTTCCAGAACAGTGACAGGTTGTGCCATAGCATCTGGACCCACATTAAGCATTTTGGCTAGTTCACTTTCAAGAGGAATAACTCTCTCGGTTGCTTGAGGTAACTCCATGTCTTCATTAATACACATTTCAGTGTCACATACGTTAAGAGAGATCTCGCGATTATTTGCACTGTTCCTTAATTTTGCTAATTTTAATTCCGCCTTAACTCTTTCCAATTTAAGGCGTTCTAGCTCTCTATTTGACTGTTCAGCTTGGATTTTTGGGTTTTACTTTTTTCTACCACTTGCTCTATCACGGTTTTCACAAATTCATAATCTTCTTTAAACACATCACTCTCCTCAATTAACCGTTTTAAATAAAACATTTTTGCATTCCGTGGCACAATCAAACCTATTTCCTCAGCCACTAGCCTCAGCTCATCCCTCTTTAATTTTACAACTAGTGACATTTTGCTCTAACTCTACACACTTTCTCAAGAAGATAGTTCTAAAACTCAAGCGACCTTAAACTCACCAATACTAAAACTAATTTCAACTTGAGGAATTAGTCTATACTCAAAGAACTGTTTCCACACACAATATTCAATAACTAAATCTCCATACACAATATTCAATAACTAAATCTCCACACACAATATTCAATAATTAAATCTCCACACACAATACTCCATAACTAAATCTCCATACACAATACTCCATAACTAAATCTCCCCACAATACTCGATAAACTAAATCTCCACACAATACTCGATAAACTAAATCTCCACACAATACTCGATAAACTAAATCTCCACACAATACTCGATAAACTAAATCTCCACACAATACTGATAAACTAAATCTCCACACAATACTCGATAAACTAAATCTCCACACAATACTCGATAAACTAAATCTCCACACAATACTCGATAAACTAAATCTCCACACAATACTCGATAAACTAAATCTCCACACAATACTCGATAAACTAAATCTCCACACAATACTCGATAAACTAAATCTCCACACAATACTCGATAAACTAAATCTCCACACAATACTCGATAAACTAAATCTCCACACAATACTCGATAAACTAAATCTCCACACAATACTCGATAAACTAAATCTCCACACAATACTCGATAAACTAAATCTCAACACAATACTCGATAAACTAAATCTCAACACAATACTCGATAAACTAAATCTCAACACAATACTCGATAAACTAAATCTCCACACACGATATTCAAAAAACTAAATATCCACACATAATATTCAAAAAACTAAATATCTACACACAATATTCAAAAAACTAAATATCCATGCAATATTCAAAAAGTTAACTGTTCACAATTCTCAAAGAATTAACCATTCACACAATACACAAGAATAAATTATTTCCACAATATACAAGAATAAACTATTTCCACAATACTCAGAGAATTAACTATCCACAATACTCAAAGAATTAACTATCCACAATACTCAAAGAATTAATTATTGACAATACTCAAAGAATTAACTATTCACAGTAATCAAAATAAACTTTTCACACAATACTTAAGAATAAACTATTCACACAAGACTCAAGAATAAATTATTCACACAAGACTCAAGAATAAATTATTCACACAATACTCAAGAATTAACTATTCACACATTACTCAAGAATTAACTATTCACACAATACTCAAAAAATTAACTATTCACACATTACTCAAGAATTAACTATCCACAGTACTCACAAAAAAAATTAAATATTCACAAAATACTCAATTAAATCACAATACACAAAGGACTAAGTCACAATATTCAATCGCAATACTAATAGAATTAACTATTCTCACAATACTCATAGAATTAAGTGTTCACAATACTCAGAGAACTAAACACAATACTCACAAACCACAATACTCATGGAATTAACATTCTCACAATATTCAGAGAACTAAACTACAATACTCAAATCACAATACTCTTAGAAATAACTATTCTCACAATACTCATGGACTCATAATACTCATAGAATTAAATGTTCACAATACTCAAAGGGCACTATACTCAAGAACTAAATCACAATACTCAAAGAACTAATGTTCACACACAATGCACAAATCACTATAGTCAAAGAACTAAATCACAATACTCATAGGACTCAGTCACAATACTCAATTAAATCAAAATTCTCGAAAGACTAAGTCACAATACTCAAGGGATTAAGTCACAATACTCAAGGGATTAAGTCACAATACTCAAGGGATTAAGTCACAATACTCAAGGGATTAAGTCACAATACTCAAGGGATTAAGTCACAATACTCAAGGGATTAAGTCACAATACTCAAAATGACTTAATTACTTAAATCTCAAAATGAATTAATTCCACAAAAAACTCAGAATTAATTAATTACACAAACTCATGGTAAATTAATTACTCAGACCCAAAATTAATTCCTTACTCAACACTCAAAAAGTGACTTAATTACTGAGATTTAAATTAATTCCTTACTCAACACTCAAAGTGACTTAATTACTGAGATTTAAATTAATTCCATACTCAAAACTCATAGGAACAAGTTTGCTCTCACCTCAATGCCAGGGGGGACTTCTTACACCAGAGACCATGATCATTACTTGAATCTTCTGAACACGCGCGGAATACAATTCTCAATAATCATTACATACTAATATTTTTTGCCGATTTCTCCGGTTAGCTAGGACCATGTTTTGGCCCATCGTTAGCTCTATTTAAAATAAATTGAGTCGTACTCAATAAAAGAAGTGGACTGTATGTTTTAACTCTCTTTATTACAACGGCTCTTCGCCATGTTGTTTTTACTCTCACTCTTAGCGTCGGCACACCCCAAGCTCACTTCCTTTCACTTCGCGGCATTTGCGAAGCGATGTAAATACAAGTGGCAAGGCGCTCTCAACATGAAGATATCCTCTCTTTTCAAAGAAACAAATTTAAGTATATCATTTAATATCATTTTGGGATAATAGTATAGATAAGTATCTTAAAAATATCATGTAGCTATGTTTTTATAATAAATAATATATAAAATAACATATTATATATATATATATATATATATATATATATATATATATATATATATATATATATATATGATCATCATTGCATAATCTCTTTACTGTCTCTGTGTTTTTTCGAATGTGATTGGTGAATGTTTATCTCTTGTTTGTAGAGAATTAGACTATATATCTAGATATATATTATAAATGCGAAAGTTTGTGAGGATGTTTGGGTGTCTTTCACGCAAAAACAACTGAATGGATTTTAATGAAACTTTGCAATAATATAGCTTATACATCAGAATAACACATAAACTATAATTTATAAAGATATTGTGAGAAGTGTCCAAAATATAATGATATTTGTCAAGTAAGTAAGAAGAAATTCTGCCATCTGCAAGCAATTCTGGCGTGCGCTGCAAAAGAGCCCACGTCAGCATATATCTATATTTGTTTGTGAAAGAATCCTTTTTGTTTTGGCTACGCAAGGCGCTCGCTTCTAATTAATTTCTGTGATCAGCATAATCTCTAATTTTTTTTTTATTTCAGAATAAAATTAAGTTTTGAAGGGAGAGGTTGTTATAAATCTCTCTTTATTTGAAATGTTTTTTAATGATTTTATTATGCACATTAGGTAGTAAGAAATTGATCTTTTTTCAAAATAAATACTTTTATTACTTCTGGTACTTACAGTAGATAAACTTTGTCTTTCACACTACATCATCTGGACATATTTGCATAGTTTGTTTGTGGTTAGTAGTTAATTATAATGCTATAATTTTAATTGAATAGGCGGATATTCCTTTTTTAAGTATAAAAATAATTATAACTACTGTACTGTATTTTTTGAAGTGAGTGAATATTAACGTCGCACTGTTCAGCTACACGAGGGCTTTTGGCAACGAACCACCTAGTTTTGAACCATGGTAAAGTGGCGTGGACGACACCTGAGCTGGCACCCCCTTCTCCTAACTCCTTAGAAGGAATATTCTACCAATACTTAGCAGGAATATTCTTTGAAATCCACTTTTCAAAGATATATGGCAGCACGGGTTCTATGATGAGTATTTTAGCGGGGAAGGCGAACAGTTTTGCAGCAGATATGCGTTTTCAGCGGATTGCAAAGATTATTATTTTTTTCCCGAAAAAAATAGTTTATGTCAAAATTTAAGTGTCTTATGTTTTTTGTATATTAAGAAGACCTTAGAAAACGATTTGACTATTTATTTTAAGTGAATGGTGTACATAATTAATTTTACAGTGGAATATCTTTAATTAATTTATTATCTCTAACGGATTAAATTTACCCAAAGTGGAGTATTTCGTTTATGCATATCTCTTAATTTTCAATGTAGTGATCCAGAAAAAAAATATTGCATGAAAAAAACTGTAGTAAATCATAATGTGGTAGATAAAGCATTAACGTGCATCGCTTCCCTACACGACGGGTCTTGCAAAGCTCTAATAAAGCTCGAGCTATGAAAGTAGCTAGACATTTGCCAACTTGACTCTATAGTTATCATTTCGCTGTGTTTTTTCATTGAATCGCCATTATAGCCATTATAATTTAAGAAATGGCGTTGCTTGGGAATATTACAATTGTAAGATAAAATAAATGCAACGGAAAGTAATATTAACGTATTGCGCTTTCAGATATAAATTATTTCCATTTTAAGCGTTCATTACGCAAAACTTTTAACAATGTGTTACTTTTGCTGAGCAGAGATCAGCTTATTTTGAAAAATCGACCATCAAGTGTGTTACGGGAAATTATGAATAAAAAAAATCCTTTTTTTTGTTTAAATGAGATATGCAAAAAGCTTTTTTGGTTTAATTTGCAATTCGCATAAAATTAACTCATTAAAAACTTCATTATCATTCAATCTGTGTTATTTAATTTTTCAGTTCACCCGTGCGAAGAACGGGTATACCAGTTAGTATATAATAAATGCGAAAGTTTGTGAGGATGTTTGGCCGTCTTTCACGCAAAAGCAACTGAATGGATTTTAATGAAACTTTACTGTAATATAGCTTATACATCATAATAACACATAGACTATAATTTATAGCATAGGCTATAGTTTATAAAGATATTGTATGAAGTGTCCAAAATATTACGATATTTGTCAAGTAAGTAGGAAAAAATTCTGCCATCTGCAAGCAATTATGGCGTGCGCTGCAAAAAAGGCCACAACAGCATTATCTATCTTTTATTTATGAATAAAAATTTTTGTTTTTTCTACGCAAGGCACTGGCTTCTAATTTATTCCTGTGATCAATGCAATCACTATTTTTTTTTATTTCAGAATAAAACGAAGTTTTGAATGGAAAGGTTGTTTTAAATCTCTCTTTATTTGAATAGTTACTATTAATTTTTTTTTCATATGTCAACCACAAGAAAAAAAATAATGCTTATATCAAAATAAATACTTTTATCGCTTCTGGTACTTAAAGTAAATAAACTTTGTCTTTCACACTACGTAATTTGCTTGTTTTTAGTAGTTAATTATAACGCTATAATTTTAATTGAATAGGCAGATATTGCATTTTTTAAATATAAAAATAATAATTACTGTATTGTATTTTTTGAAGTGAGTGAATATTAACGTCACACTGTTCAGCTACACGAGGGCTTTTGGTGACGGCCCAGGTAATTTTAAACAATGGTCAAGTGACGTGGACGACACCTGGCCTGGCACCCCTTCTCCTAACTACCATACCACACCAACCTAGCAGGAATATTCTTTGAAATCCACTCGCCCAAGATGTATGGCAATGCGGGTTCTATGATGAGTTTTTTAGCGGGGAAAGCGAATAGTTTTGTAGCAGAAATATCGTTTTCAGCTGATTGCTAAGATTATCTTTTTTGTCCCGAAAAAATAGTTAATGCCAAAATTTAAGTGTCTTATGTTTTTGTATATTCAGAAGACCTTAGAAAACGATTTGACTATTTATTTTAAGTGAATGGTGTACATAATTAATTTTACAGTTGAATATGTTTAAGTAATTAATTAGCTCTAACGGATTAAATTTCCCAAAGTTGAGTATTTTGTTTATGTATATCCCGTAATTTTCCATGTAGTGATCCAGAAAAAAAAATACTGCATGAAAAAAACTTCAGTAAATCATAATGCGGTGGATAAAGGGTTCACATGCATCGCTTTCCTACACGGTGGGTCTTTCGAAGCTCTAATAAAGCTCGAGCTAATAAAGTAGCTAGACATTTGCCAACTTGACGTTATCGTCAACATTTCGCTATGTTTTTCATCGAATCACCATTATGATTTAAGAAACGGCGTTGCTTACGAATATTACAATTTTATCATAAAATAAATAAAACAAAGTAATATATTAATGTATTACACTTTCATATAAAAATTATTTACACTATTTTAAACGTTCATTACACAAAACTTTTAACAATGTGTTACTTTTGCTGAGCAGAGATGAGCTTAGGGAGGTATTTTCAAAAATCGACCCTCAAGAGAGTTACGAGGAGTTAGTAGACTTAGAATTTTTAACAAAGGTGTTTTTTCTTTCTTTTTTTTTCTGTTTAGCTGAGATATGCAAAAAGCTTTTTTTTTGTTTAATTTGAAATTCACGTAAAATTAACTCATTAAAAACTTCTTTATCCTTCAATCTGTGTTGTTTAATTTTTCAGTTCACCCGTGCGAAGAACGGGTATACCAGCTAGTATATATATATATATATATATATATATATATATATATATATATACTTAAAAATCCTTTGTTGTTGATGAAATATCTGACAAATACATTTTGGGTTTACATAGATAATAAGTATTTCGAGGGTGTACAAAAGTGAGAGAAATAAGTAAAATAATAGTAATGCTGGTATTTTAAATTTGAGTGAATTGTTTAGTTATTTCATATCAAATCAATAAAACGAACTAGTGAAGCTTCTAACTGAAAATTAATGATTGTTCATTTCCAAGGAGTAATTGACGTTAGTTTATGTGTAAAAGAAATATATTATGTACCCTGATTTTTATATATTTATCTTCAGTTGTATCTGAAAAACCAGAAAAAAATGTTCGTTAAATTCTAGTTTTAAAAATTGTAGAGAAGTAATTTTAAACAAAGATTCACCCCCTGAATAATCTATTAATCTAACTTGAGTCATTTTTGAAAGTTACTATGGGTATTATTATATATTGCCGTGTTTTTCTCTGTTTATTTATGCATGTATTGTGGCTGCAGTAGCCAATTGGTTATGGGCGCGAACTCGTGACCAGCGTTGTCGAGTTGCAGATTCGACTGCTGTTTTCACCAGCCGTGTGCAAAGGGGCTGATATCCGTTATATCTGTCGAAGCACAAGGTCCTCCCACCGGCATGGTGTGGAAGTTTGGAGAGGAGGTTGGTTCACAGCTTAGGTATCTTTCTCGTGACTTTACCGAGGTCCAACATAGCTAGGTCAGTTTAATTTAGTTTCAAGGTACAACGTTAATGAAAAAATCTGTTATGCTTTTATTATAGATTGCAAAACTAGTTGATTTTTTTCAGTTTGAGTGCAAATAGGATCATATATTTCCTAAGTGAAAAATTTATATTTAATAACAAACCCGCTTTTTCTTTAATTTTGCTTGCTGTTGAACAAAATTATGACTTATTACGAAATAAAATGTTAAAAAAAAATTTTTGGAACTTTTTTGACTTACAAATTATATTTTATTATTTATTTAAGTTTTTATAAAATTTGTGTATTTATAGAATGTTTTTTCTTTTAACTTTCAGTAATAATGAAGTATAACAATTTTATACGTCATAAGTAAGCATCATTTTGATTTCTTAAAGTTAAAATTTTCCTTTCTTGTTGAAGTTGGTTATAAAAACACGGAAGTATTTTGAGTTGTATTAGAATATCATTAAATATGTCTTAGCATGTTTTCTTGGATATTGTTTTAAATGAATGAAACTGTTCATTTTTGACAAGACAATCATTTACGCGTTTTAAGCAAACAAAACATTGAGATTTTCTTTTTGAATAGCGTAAACCTGCCAGATAAAAAATAATAATAAAATAATAAAAAAAAAAAAGGCATTACCTTTTGAGGTAATTGACTTCCTCACACCCTCTGTGGGAATGTCTAAACATATTTTTAAACATTTGTTTATCATTTTGTAGCTTTTTGGAGTTAAATGTCTTTTGTTTTAAAGATTAATTGAGGAAGAAGATTGAATGCACACAGAAAATTTAATTAATAATAAAAATGTGGTGTGAAGTTGACATTTGTTTTTACTGCAAAAGGAAACACAACAGATTTTGATAGAAAAGGTGCATTGTTTTGAATTCCATATAGTTCAAGTCGTTTCAAGTTCATTGTTTTTTATACTATTTTGGGGAAATCTGAATGTTATTTCATGAAGTTCATTGCTTCTTAAACTTTTTATGATGTTCTGAAAGGTATTTCATAAAGTTCATTGCTTTTCCATTCATCAAGAATAACCTCATTGACAATGATAATATCGTGTGAAATATATATATTTTTAAAAAATTTCTGAGAAGGTCATTTGTATTTATATATTAGCTTTTGCTTTAAAGTTCATGTCTTTTTTTAATTCTTCGTATAAAAAAGGCGTATTTTTAAATTTTTTTTTCTTGGATATATTTTAACGATGTTTTTTTTTATTTTCTCAGTAATGTGGAATCTTAATAAATATCCCCCCATGATGTTTTAAACTAATTAATTTTATGATTAATTCAACTTATTGTTTGATTAAGATGTTTGAAGATTAAATGCTAATAATGTTTTCTTCAACGAAATAGGTAGCATATATATAAATTATTATAAAAAATAATGATACATTCAGGTAAGCCGGGTTTTTGTTTGTAGCTAGGGAATGATAAGAAATGTATTTTGATTATTTGTACATAAGTGTTTTTTAAAGAATTATTTTTTCCTTTCAAAATAGCACATTTGCTTGTATTCTGTGTTTATAATTAAATTTTCTGTTTTTTTTAATTTCAGACCTTTCTGAGGAACGTATCCTAAATCAGAAGGTTGTTGAATTGTATGCAAGATTGAAACATGCCGAAATGCTCAACTTGGAAAGGAGAAGTGATATCTATCATCTAAGACAACATTTTGGGACTTTATTGAATGCGGCAACTAAATTCGATAGTGTAAACAGTTCAATACGCTCTGGCATTAGCAGTCTATTGAAGGACTCTCAGCAATTGTTGGCAGGTATACAAGGCGGGGTGGATCTTCAACTACCATCCATTCATCATTTTCTTCCTCATTTACTTAGCTCTCCAGATAGTTTATCGCCATCAATTAAACTTTCTAGAGGGAGAAGTGGAGGTAAGTCGCCTTTACTTTAATCTGCTTTGTCTCATCCCACTTTTCTGCTATTTGATGCTTCAGAAAACACTGTAATTCAAGTTTGTGTTTCTTTTTTCTTTTCTTTCTCTAGTGCTTTAGAATGGGTAACTAGCTAAAAGTTTTCCTTAAGAAACCATAATATAGAAATTTTACTCTTCACTGTGGTTTATTGGTATTACATTATTCGTCGCCTCATAAATGGTTTATTGTCTTTAAACTTTTATTTTCTTGGGGAGTTTTTAAGTTTAAGAGCCTCATTATATAGAAGTTTTTTTATTCGTAAGAACTAATGAAAGTGTCATAAAATTATCCTTCCATAAAAATAATTAATTGTAATTCTTATTTTATTCGAACTCTGTTTTATTCATTTTCAACGTGATACAATTTGTACTCCTTACCAATTTTGAAAATACAATTTTTCTTTTCATATAGTCCCGTAAAATATTAAAACTGTCCTATACTTTCATTTTACTGCTAGTTTTTATTTATATAATTTTATAAACTTTTAGTTTATTCTATAAATCACGTTATTGAAAGACATGTATCATACACAAAATAGAAAATATTGATTAATATGATATAGCTCGTACATCATGAGCTATTAAAACTAAAGTATCACGAAAAGCATAGACCTTTCGGTGCTTCTTGTAAATAAACCAACTTTTTCCCTTCTAATGATTCTTGTAAATAAACCAACTTTTTCCCTTCCTTCTAATGATTCTTGCAAATGAAACGCACTGTAATCTTTTACCAGTGGAATGATATGCAGAATGCAATGAGCATATTTTTGTTTTGTAGAATCCCTGAAATTTAAGTTTTGCAGTTGTGAAGTACCGAATTCTATTAATTTCATTATGAATAGGCTTTTGGCTTATAATGTTTTTACTATGCTTGTTTTGTAAAAAATAAAATTATTCCCCTGAAGTTTTATTTCACGTATTAGCACATTTAACTGGTATTTCAATTTAAGATCACATGATATTTTGTAAAGTAGCATATGTTTGATTTTTTTTACTTAAAATTTAAAATATGCTTGAGACATATAAATAAGCCAGTCTTCTTTCGTAAACAATGTAAAACAATTATGCTATGAGTTTTTTAATGCAATTTTTCATTGTTATTGTTCATTCATTATTTCTTTTTCGTAATTTATACACATTTCTTTTATGTAGTGAATATGAAATTATTACAGAATAATCAAGCTTTAGATAGGAAAAAAATTAAAACTTTAAAAGTATTTTTTTTTATCTAAAAAGGTATTTATACTTGCTTGCACACACACAGTAAGTACTACACTTTGTCAAAGAAACAGATCGGTTATATGCTTGAAGATTCGCGCTTGAAGTTCTCAACTTTTTTGCTGAAGTCTGCTTCATAGTTAGAAATTTGTATATACGTGTGTGTATTTGATTGAACTAAAATTTATTTTGCTAACTTTAAATCAGAGGAGGCTTCATAAGTAAGTTCTTGAAAATTTAATAAAATTCAGTTCTTGAGTTTACATAAAAGTATTAATTTATTTTGTAATAACTATAACTATATATATATACACGTTATTTCTGCGATTTTTTTTGTTTAATTTACAGCTATTGAATGTACTGTCTGCAAATGGAAAAATTCTTTGTTTATCAAATTTTGGAAACCCATTTATTAGTTAAAGGTTAATAGGTTTTATACTCGGAAAACTGCAGAAGAATCAATTTTTTCAAAAACTAACAATATGTTAGAAAGCAAAAAATGTCAACTTAAAAAAATAAGCAAGAAATACATTCCGAAATGTTCTTTAATGCAATTATTTATTATGTTGGTGTTTCTTTCTTTTTTTGGTACATGTGGTCCTGAAATTTTTATTTTTACATGTCTGAATAACTATATAGCTACCAGAAGTTATCACCGGAATAACATTTTACGATTAATGTGAAATTTAATGTTCTTTATGTTAATCTTAAAATATGTTTGCTTATATGCATCGGCTAAATGGTTTAACACTTAATACACCAGTAGTTAAAGATACATGTTAGTAGTGCATATCTACAACATTTTACGCCAATTAAACAACCATCAACAAAGAGGTCCACAAAGAATCCATTGTATGCATATCATTTAATAATAAAAAGAGTGAATGTGTGTTCTGTTTTCAATACTTCTTAACTTTTGCCAATTGTATTGGCAGTAACCAGTAATTAAAAGTAAATTGTTTCCTTATTTATTTTTCATTTATAAATTAAAACTTTAAGCACTTAAACATTGAAAGAGGATAACTTCATTTGTTACAGTTGTTCTATTCTTATGAAATATTTTAAGATAAATGAACTTCATGAAATGGAAGTGGCCGTGGTAGTCAAGCGAACATGGTCACGACTTCTTGCTCAGTGAGTCGTGAGTTCGAGTCCTTGCTCCACTAAAGACCCACTGTGTAAAGTGTAGCACGTTAAACCTGTCATGACCCAAAGTCCTCATGTGGGTGTGGTGTCAAAGTTAAGAAATTGGGGTGCCAAGTCTGGTGTTGTCTTCGTCATTTGACGGAGATTCAAAACTACAAGATCCTTCCTCACGTTGCTTTACAGTGTGACGTTAATAAAGAGTGTCAAATCTTGAAAAGCAAATAAGATGTGATAAACAATTAGCATTTATCATTAATCACTTAAAATCTAAAGTACTTCAGTAATTTTTTAACAAGATGATAATTATAATTTTTAAAATTCTAAATGTACCCTATTTTAGTTTTTGTTGAATATGTGGTATATATGTATATACAGGGCCGGCTCTAGCAGTTTTGCCCTTCTGGACAAAAGTGGAAAATGCCGCCTCTCTCTCCAAAGCAAAAAATTATAATTAATATATATATAAATAAATTTTGTCCTAAAAATACAAAATAGTTTGAAATTGAGCACAAAATTACCCGTTATGATTCACTGGCGTAGCTAGTCCTTAGTGGGTCTTGTATCCAAATTTCTTGGAGACTTTTTTTGGGGGGACCTTTACATTTTAGGATGTTTTGCTTACACATTTTGGGGTCCCTGAAACTTGGGAGCCCCGTACTATTGACACGGCGATAGCTACGCCCCTGTTATGATTTCAAACGAGTAAAATGTAAGAGAAGAAATAACCTATTTCAGCAGGCCAATTTCTTTCTTTTTTCTCGAAAAAGAGTCTATTGATGGTGGGGATCACAAGCGTTTTTATTTAACTACACTCAAGACTAAAATAAAACATCTCATGTGGCTTTCTATCTACTAAAAACTCTTATTACCCTTTTCCCCTTTAGAAAATTTTACTCCCGCCTTGAATCCTTGAAGTTTCAATGCAAAAGAAAACTGTCATTAAACATGCAGAGTACAAAATAAGGAAATAAGATACGTTAAAAAAATACCAAGTTCACAGATATTCACAAAATATTTCAGTAAATATATCAAATTTTTTGTAACATAAAAAAAATATCTTCCAAATTTAATCCAAATACCGCACTTAAAATTTGCCGTCTCGGGCAGGGGTCCGGTTTGTCCGGCCCTAGAGCCGCCCTTGGTATATAATCCTTTATCATTTATATTGTGGGTTGGAGGCAAAATTGAATCATTCATGTGATATGAATTAAAACTCTAAATTTTAAACATCTTATACTATGCATTGTTTGTATAATTTTTATTTTCAACTAATATAGTATGTCATTAAGAAGTTTTTTATTTGGTAATTTACAAGAAAGTAATATTTTTCATAACTTTTTAATAAATATTTAGTGAATGTGTGTATATACGATAATAATTTTTTCTTATTTTAGTGACGATGGTACTAGGTATACCTACTGTTAAGCGTGAAGTTCAAAGTTATCTGATGTCCACTTTACAAAATCTGATTGAAAATATGTCGCCAGAAGAAAGGATGGATGCTGTTATAATAGTTTTTATTGCAGAAGTGAGTATGATCAACAATTTTCTATCTAAAAACATTTTTTGTATCAATATGAGATAATTTTTTTCTTTAAACTGTGTTAATATAGTTTCC